>CM021107.1:332958911-333106264 GCA_007115665.2 Sequoiadendron giganteum
ATAAAATCAAGTAAAAATAGATAAAATAGTGGACGAATGATTGCAGGTGAAAAGTTCAACTAAAATCGTATTCGAGGACCTTTTGATTACATTATTCCATCTTGTAAGGGATGAGTTCAACTATGGTTGAAATCATTAGCTACAATCTAATGATAAATAGATTGAATCAACAAATAAGAATCTGATTAAGATCATAAAAAAGACTATTGAAGATAACCAGAGGTCATGGCATGATAAACTTAAATTATCCCTTTGGGCTGATAGAGTTACACCAAAATGATCAATAGGTTTTTCACCATATGTTTTGGTTTATGGCAAAGAAGCCAAGTTGCCTATTTCAATAGAGTTACCAACTTTGAGCTACATAAGATAATTGGAGTTACTTGAGGAACAGCCAGTGCAAGTCAGGCTTGTTGAATTAACAAAGTTGGAAGAAACCAGAAAAGAAGCTTTCAGGAAGCTCCAGATTCATCATTCTTAGATGAATAAAACATTTGACATGAAAGCAATAGGAAGAGTCTTCAATGAGGGTGATTTAGTCTCCAAGTGGGATGATTTCATGAGCAGACCCAAAAAACATACCAAGTTTGATGCAATGTGGGATGGCCCATACATTATCATAGCAAAGAAAGAACATAACGCTTTCCAACTCTCAAGGCTGGATGGAGAAGTGTTGCCAATCCCCATCAATGGGATTCATCTCAAGCAGTGCTTTTAAGCATTTAGTTTGTTGTTGTACATAGTAGTGTATTTTTTAGTTTCAGTTATTCTTTCAATAAGTGCCCCATGGCACATTTTCAATTCAGTATTGTTTTGCTTTCAATAAAGTGCAATTGTTGCATGGGGTTCTCAAACTCTATCTTAAATACAGTCTCAGAAGTTTCTTTCAGTTTTTGTGTGGTTTGAAGCTGAGTTCAAGTTTTTTGAGTCAAGGCACAGCAAAAAATGGACTCCATGCCCAATGGATAAGCAACATAATTGGTCTATAGTGTTTAGCAGGCAAACACTCCGCAGAGGTCGCCAATTGATTACCTATTTTTCACTACCAGCTCAAAAGGGTAGAGCTGAACTGAATTCATCATTGAAAGGTACATAATGTTTCAAATTTTCCTACTAAAAATGTGTCATCATGTAAAAAATCAGATTACAGTTGATTTTCTAGTTTTATTATGCAAGTACTTCTAATAGAAAATTAGACATTTGCATAAAAAATGTTGTTTTATTCATATTGTAAGGATCATGGTCCCACACAAGCCGTGGGAGTAGCTTAATTTGATTTCAATAATCAAATGATAGGTACAAGAATAAATTGTAAACTATACATATTTGGACAATATAAATATAGAAAAGAGGGTGGTTCATCATTGCCTATAAGACTGAAGCCAATGATGCTTGATATATTTAACTAGTGTTGTTGAAGCTTTCCAGGTTCCCCAACTCTAGTCTCCTTAAGTTGTTCTGCAGGATGAATGAGAATGATGATTGACTCTAAGCAATGATCAATCAAGATCAATCATATGCCTACATTTCCAATAGGAATATAATTTACATCAATTCAAGCATGCATCAGATGATCAAGTTATCAAAGAGCACAAAGAAAAGAGGAAGCTTTCAGCTTCAGTTATTTTTCTAACTCGTTTGTTTCCTGTGTAGGTAACAGGTACATGTTTAATTGTTGTTTCAATTACGTTCAGGATTTCAGCATGTGGAGGAAAATGGTCTCCCACAAGGGTTGAGCCTAGCATGCTGCCTTCTTTGATTTAAGAGAAGGATATGGGGAATATTCAATCAAGTGCATCTTCCTTAGTTGTCAAATTTTCATTATGCAATGATAATCAAGGAAGTATAATGCCAAAAATTCATGAATCTTGTGAGTTTCAAAGTGATAACTACAGCTATATATCAGCGTCAAAGTGTTTCCATTAACATCAAAGGAATAATCTTAAGAAAAAGAGAAGATTAATGTGTCATTGGTTCATCTCTTCAGCATTAGACAAGGCACTATTCATCAAAAAGACAAGGTACTATTCATCAAAAAGACAAGTACAGCTCATGCAAAGAGTGACAACTTATGGCAAGTATGCATGACTACAGTCATCATGCACAATTATATTTTTTCTACATCCATAAGAGCAATCCATTATCAACAAAAAGGAGCAGTGCTCAGAGTCACAAAGAGTAAACAGCATGTTCATAGGAACAATGACAAAATACAGAACAATAACAAAAGATTCTTTGTATTCGTGTCAGTTTTTGAGTAAAATGGTCTTGAAAGAAATGAATGGAGAGAAAATATGAGATATGAAAATTACAGAGTGAAGCAGATTCATTTACCATGAACATTCAAGTGTTTCATATACACTAAAGACAATTGACATTTCTATGATTAGGAAACAGTGAAAACAGTGGAATATTGCTTTTCAGGGAATAGTCATACATTAGGAAATGCTTACAAAAGCATGATAATAGATAATCATTTATTAACAGGGGCATTAACTTCAATACAATTCGCTATGAGATAATGTTCCTTTAATGACAGTCAATAATCTAATAGATTCAGTCAATTTCCATGGTGAAATAGCTAGTTTCAATGCATAAGAGTAGGTCATCCATCATGTATAATAGTCTACAGAAAACAAAGGATGAACAAAGTATTGGAGGGTGCACTTTTAGTTTTATAAGTGTCTTTGATAGTCTTACCAAAGCCAATGAATGACAATACTTTTTTTTTATATTGAATAGATGCAATATATATGACTAAGTAGCCAGGATCAATAATAGTATTAACAGAGGACAGTGGCTTTAATAGCCTTGAGACCATCAAGAGTTTTATCAGAGTTGAAGGAAAGATTTAAAAGGAAGAAAACAGAATAGATACATTCATAGCTTCTGAAGTATAGCAAAAGAGAAAGAGAGCATCATTTTTTATCAAGGAAATCATGCTAGCATCCATGTTTTTGGCTAACATTGGTTTTACATCAGGATTTTATATCATTTATTGGTTATGTCATCATCATTTATGTTGTTTGTATCAAAAAGATGCATACATTTATGCTAAATTTATGCATAAATAGCCAACAGGCCACAACGAGCAATCACAATATCATAATGATGAAGGAAGACATTATTGTATTACAGTCAGTTGATGAAAAGGGTATCTTTGAATGGGCACAATGACAGTAAGAAGGCATCAAATTTGAAGGAGTTTTTTATTTTTTTCCAAAAATTGAAAGAAGCACAATAAGTCTACAGCCAAGCCCAAATACAGAAGGGTTTCTAGAACATAAACTTAGCTAAGATCAAGTGTTAAGGAGGTTTTTCTGAAAAATGTTATGATGGCCATAAAAAAGAAATTAAACCCTTGAGTCTTTTGATTAAATGAAAAACCTAGATTTTCTTTCCACATATTGTTCATAATGCTGGAGGATAATCTTGAGTAGAGGAGAATAGGCAAAATATACCTCGATGTTGAGCCGCAGTCTACAAACAAGAGGAAACACATGGTGGTCATGAGACTACAGAGGTCGAGTTCTTCACATGATAAAAATGTTGAAAGGAAAACCAAGCTCTCTCATAGGAATTCGCAGCCTTAGTATACAATGGGTCCTCTTTCCCAGCTCAAGAAATCAAGAAGACAACAAATTTTTCCTTGTTTACCATATGCTAAATGAAAGAATGAAGCCGCATTTTTTCTTCCAGATACAGAGACAAAGAAAATATAGAAGAAAATGGAGGATGAGGTAGAACTTACCATGATTTCACCTATTGGAGGTCAAGTAATGGAGGCCAAGCCTCATAGGAGCTTCTAGATTATGGGTTCGAGCTCACTCATGGTGGCCAATAAAGTATAAATAGAGCAGAGATAAATTAACAAAGGAGGTCAGAAAAATAAACTCATGCTATCCGCGGATTTGAAGCTAAGTTATGCTTCTAAAAATGGAGAAATAATTAAGCCATAATGATAGAGGAGGACTTAACTTGTCTTTATGTAGGTATCTATTAAAAATCTCTCACAAACAGCAGGATTTTTTCAGATTCGAGCCTCAAAGCTTCAAAACCTACTCCATGGTGGCATAGAAGCTTCTCACAAGGTTTCCACAAAGTGTAAAATGATATGATTGTTAGGGTTTGCTGGGTTTTGTCAAATCCATAATTCGAATGAAGTGAGTTGTGAATTTCTGACTAAGTTTTTAAATAATGATCACTTCATTATATTGTTGTGGTATTGACTTTGCAATGTCAATGACCTGATATAAAGGGGCTCGTGAGTTAAATAAAGCATGAAATCACCAAGGCATATAAATATGAATTGCATGAAACCCAAGACTATATATGGAGAATCCCATCAAAGACTCTAAGTCTTCTAAGAATGACATTGAATATTAAAGTGAGAGTTTGAAGCTTTTCAAAGGGTTATTCATTTGATATCACTTTAATATTTACTAAGAGGGTAAATGTTGGGTATTGAGTGAGGTTATTATTTTTTATTAACCTCTAATGTTGATGTTTTGCATTATACATTGTAAAGTAAATTATTTAAATGATGAATTATAAATCATTTAATTAATTTAACTATTTTAAGGTGCAAACATTGTGTGACTTCAAGTCAATGTTGCATGCTAAGTGCTAATTTTAGATTGCACATGGAGGGAAATGTTGAAAATTCTATAATAAAAAAAATCGCTCATGCACAAGTGGAGCTTCAAGTTTAGTTATTCAAATCATGCGAATAGTGAGGCTCCTCTTTCAGTTCTATATCAGTTCATAGGGTATTTTGATCATGCATATGGAGAGGTGGAGGTTTCTAGGCATAGAGTGCAATTTCATGCAATTTTGGGCTATTTTTATCAAGGTTTTCTCTTCTGCTCGGATTTCACATCGGAGATGCAGATTTTCACTTCAATTAGCCTTCACTTCCATTTTTGGTTGCTTTGTGCACGAATTTTGTATATATTAGAAAAACTTAGTCATTTTTCCTCTAGTTCTTATTTTTTTCCTTTGCATTCTGCAAAGAGAATATCATGTAACTCATCTTTCAGAATTTAATAAATTTCAGCAAGTTTTACAGGTTATGTTAGAGTATCATTTGCAGAGTTTTCCTTTTGTTGTCATTATGAATTATATATAAGCCTTCTTAGAATCAAGTGTTTTGTTTTATGAATGTTTTGGATGCAAATTTAATGTGTTTTACATCAAAACCTTTAAATTTTTGTCACATTCATGAATGCATGTACACAGAAAAAATGATCTTAGTTGCAAGTCATAAATTGTGCTTATAATATATTCATATCTTTAAGTTGTGAAAGTAAATTTTCCTTCATAAAGAATGAATTATCCAACCTTTATGTGAATCATTGATGCAGTTGAATTGTTCAATATGAGTTGTGAAAATAGGCTCGTAAGGAATCAGTTGTGAATTAATCTATTTTCTTTAAATCAAATAGGTGCATCACCATAGTTCAATTTTCCCAGTTTTGCATTAGAATAAGTCTTTCTCCCTTTTCCAATCAAAGTTTCAAGTCCATAATCAGAGAATCATTTAGGAACCAGCCTAGAATCTAGAGGTCTATCTTCACCATAGGAATACCCACAGCTTGAAGATAGTTCCCATGTTTCAATAGATTGCTGAATTTAGTCATTCAAGCATTCAGGTGCAATTTGTTTGATAACAGTTTTATTTATTATATTCATTTTGTTTACCTGATTTTTTTCATTTATCATGGCTTGGGATTGGATCCTTGTAAATTCCTAGATCATTATTTTGAAATTTTCTAGGATGTAGTAGGTATTTTATAAGGTTCTTGAGTCTCATGTAATTTAGTGTTTTGTGACCCTTTTTCTTATGGTATACACAGTAATCATTATTGTTATATCATGAGGATCTAAATTGGTGTTCATCATAGTGTCAAAGTCATTGAATCTTGATAGGATTGGTTTGAATTAAATTGTTCAAGATTATCTCAATTGGATCCCCTAAGGAAGTGTATTTAGTTCTAGTACTTTTATTAGGTCTTATTGGTCCCTTTGGAGGATTCACATTTTGATTGTTTTGTTGTTTTTCTGGTGGGGGTTGTATGTTTTGTATAAACTTTGTTCCCAGATACAAACTTTGTGCCCATGACACCATCGTTGGTAACATTTTTATTCTTATTCCATAGGAAAGGTTTTTCATTAGAGTTTGATGTATGATCCTTATTATCCTTGTATATTTTGACAAGTCCCTTAGTAATAAGGGCCTTCTCAATGGCGATCCCTTTTTCTACACTTTCTTCAAAGGTGTTGGTACATTGTACAGTTAAGTGAAATCCAATCTTAGTGTTAAGATTTTAGATAAGTATATTCATGAGTTTTTTTCAGGAATAGGTCATTTGCATTTACTAGCCTTTTGTCTCCAATGATGTTGGAATGAAGATAATGTTTCTCATTGATTTTTATTGTGCTTGTAATGTCATAAAATTGCACCCCTTGCAATTTCACATACATTCTTGTATCTACTTTAGTGTCGACTCCCTTAGAACTTGTGTATGATCATTTTATCCCTTTCAGGAACCTTTTCCCCTCTCAAGATGCTCAAGATGCCTTTTAAATAGCTACTTTCACGTGCCAATTTTGCATTAAACCTTGGGCTTCTCCTATTCTTATCATTTTGTAGTGTGATGTGTCTAGACACTAGCATGCCACGTGGATGTCCACATGCTACACTAGCGTCCTATAATATTTTAATGTTAAAACTACCATTTTTTAGTGCCTTGCCACTTTTTAGACCCTTTTTTCAATGGTAATGGCTCAGGAATCCTTGTAACCACTTGAAAATTTTCTTTTCCCTCATATTATCACTTTTTAATCCATTATTTAAATTCATTGGTATCTCTAGAGATTTCTCTCTTGGATACACTCTCTTTTCCCTCTTTACTCTCTTGCTTGCACAAATCTCTCACTTGTTACAACAGCCTCAAGCACTCTCACATCCTTACAACACTCTTTGCAGCTCTCTTAGCTCTTGTATCTATCTTTTCCTCTCTTTGGCTTCCTTAAGCCTTGTAGCTAACATCTCCCTTACCTTTGTGCTTTTGAGAATCTTCGTATTTCACACATCCCCTATTAATTAAATCTCTATCTCATGAAATGGGTTCTCCTCCTTAAATAGGGATTGCTTTTATCACTCCATATTTGCTTACTTTGTTCACTTTCTCTATCTATCTAGTTGTTCGTGGAGGTGGGAACACCAAAACAGAGGTTTGAGTGAGGCAAACCCCTATACAGCCCCAACATTTTCTCTCAATCTTACATATGTGAGTATTAAATATATCTACTAGTTGGAGGCTTTATTACTCGAGTTGTTGTGACCATTCTCTTTCTCTATCCTCTTTAGTTCAATCATTTACTTTACTTTATTTCAGTTCTACTACTTTCTGTTATTTTTCTATACTTTGGAAGTTCTCAGTAATTAGATTGTTAGTAGTCTTTGGTGGAACCCCTAAACTTTTCCTAGTTCCACTTAAATTTTGTGATTAAACCCTGATATTCATTGTCCTAGGGTTGGGTTTTACAAGTTATTTGTGTTTGCACCCTTGTTTGGTCTTCGAGTTTCTAATTTTGAATTGACTGGTTGTATCTAGTTCTCGGTCTTTTCATAATCTTTCATGGCCTTAAGTCTCATGATTTTCTCGACCCCTTCATCTTTCTTCTCGTCATGACTAGGTGGTCCCTTTTAAAACAACATATGGTTCACGTGCTTCAAATACTTCTTAAGTTGGGCTTTGAGTTTTGCATTTCCCATCGCGTGATCATTTTCAAATATCCTTGTGTAACCCGTGATGAGTGATGCCTTCCCTTTTCTTCCTATTGGCTTCCTATATTCCCTCGCATGTTTGTTTACCTCCGCAGGGAAGTAACACCCAATAAGCGATGTGGTCAATCTTTTGACATATCGCTACCCTTTTAACTGTCATCAGTTACCTTGTGTTGGTCAGGATGGAACCTGCTACTGTCAATGCCTAGGTCATGTCCCATCATTGAGGAATAATGCTCGCTAGTTGGCATCAATCTACAAAGGGACAACACACAACACGTGATGAACGAAGTATGTGGCACCCGAGGATTTGTATGGTTAGCATAAATGGCTTCCCCACTATCGCATGTCATCCTTTGCAATTTTAGGTGGAACTTGCGACCCTCAATGGGTTGAGTTCCTCCCCATCACATGGGCTTGGTCTGTCATGAGTTAGGATTGTTTGGGAAAATTTCAATGCATGATAAGCGATGCAGGCAGTTGTTTATGGTTAAGATCCTTCCACAGCCAAAATCGATGGTTGATGTCTCATTTCTAGCCTTAGTGCCATCGCTTGATGGGACTCTTGTGGGAAGTATGAACTAGAAATGAGTGATGTGTTTTGGTTTGTGGCCCATATTTACCCATGATTGTCATATCAGTAGTGCACGTGTCAAGGATGATGGAGTTTGGATGTGGTCAAGTACGTGGCAGTTTTAAAGCATCTCTTTGTTGTTTCTAAGTATGGCCGATAAAGCAAGTGGTGATTCTTAATTATCCTTGTTGATCAAGTTTTAATCCATGGTGATCAATGACTGAGATGCAGCATGCAAGTGATTGATTTTTTCAATCACGCAAGCAAACCAAGATGGCCATTAATTGCAGCATGCCTTCGATTCCTCTATTTAATGAGGATTGTTCTATAGTTTGTTTACTCATCTACTTTTATCAGTGCCTTTGGATAATTCTCATGGGTGTTGGGGTAGTAGATTTTTCTACCTTAGAAGTTCTCACCAGGGTGGCATACTGGTGTATTAATGCATATGTTGTTCTTGTTGTGTTTTGGTGACCTATTCTATGTCGGGTGCTAGTGTAGCTTGCATTGTCCGCACAGAGGAATATCCTGGGGGTTGTAGCTAGTATTTTCCATGCACATCTAGCGTTGGGTCTGTGTTGAGTATAAGATGAGTCAGCCAAGTTCTTCTTCTATGCTAGTGTGTAGGTCACACGATGGTTAAGCTTGCAAGAGTTGTTGGTCTATGAGCCAGAAGTGAAACTTGTGGTGGAAGAAATGCCAATTGTCTTGAAGGCTAAGAGGACTGCTTGCAAAAGGGCCAAGAGAATTGTTGTCAAAAGTGCCTACAATCTCCGAGCAAGGACCTAGTCTAAATAATTGGTCAAAGTTAAAGGGAAAGGGTTTGAGGTGTTTGTGATAGAATTAATGAGAATGGATGAAAACCCTAGGGTTTGTTCAAAGAAACCTAGCTCCTTGGTCATCATTACTGATAGCTCTTCAAAGGAGGGTGAAGGAGTTGGCCTTGGTGTTGTCCATTACTTTGTTTCTTTGGTTTCGTATATCGACTTGGATGATGAGGTGTTGGTTTCAACTCCACTCTCTGTGATGAGGCCTGGTGAGGGTGTTCACTTAGCAGTTGACAAGGCTAGGTGACACCAGAATGTTTTTCTTGGTGGTACTTGGTTCCTGGGTGTTTTGATGTGTGCTTCCTATGTGGCTAGTTCAAAGGTTTTTTTGGTTGCTGGTGTTGATGGCGACTTCTCTCATTTTTTGGTGATGTGTAGATTATGATTGTGGTGCCTTTTGGAAGGCTTGTGTGGAATCTTCGACTAATGGTTTGGTGCCTCTTTTGTCATTTTTCCTTTTTATTTCTCGTGGTGTGTAAATGAAAAAATATAATGGTTTAGGAATGAAACCCCACGAGATGAAATTACTTCGAAATTATCAAAAATTTAACTATAATGAGCCCTTTATTTGTTGCTCCCTTGGCCTATAAAAGGAATTTCAAGGCTCATTATAGGGGGTCAGATTTTGAGTCCAAAAATGACTTAGGTAGAATGAAAAAGACTAAAGTAATACATAATGTATTTTGGACATGCTAGAATATTGTCTTGGGTTCAAGTTTTGTATACGATATTCTTAAATATTTTTGCATGGGTTTCAGACATCGAAACAAATTTGTAAAACTAAAGCATGTGCTCTCTTGTACGCAATTATTACATATTATAAATGGAAAACCAAGTTTCTTTTCATTTGTCTTTCAATGGTTACTTAAATGTATGATTTTGTTCTTGTTTTAGCCCAAGGGGCTAATTAAAATACTTGAAGGGAATTATAGGTTTGTAAGAAATTTCTCAAGATTTTGATAAGAAGCCATGTTTTAGGAACTATGGGTTTTTCATAGTGTAAGGAATTATGAAGATAAATCACTTACTTTATGGTTAGCAGATTCATGCATTACTGACTATCATATATTTGACTATGTTCCCAATTGATGAGACACTGGTATGTCCATTGTAAACTTATGTAATCTAATGTAGTAACTAAAGTACCTAGTCATGGATTCATAATTATGGCAACATTAAATCAAATTTTACCAATTCTGAGGTGTAAGTCTGAAATAATACCCAGTTCCTAGCAAATAGATGATTATCCATGTGAATATTGGTCATACTTTTACTGAATGATGTTTATTTGCATGAGAAAGGAACCTATCTATGTAGAAGTGTTCACCATTGTAATAGAATTCTTATGAACTCAATTGGGAAATACCCTCCCTGGTTCCATAGAGCCTAAAGTGCAGGGGTTAAAGGCTCAAAACCCTTTACCCATCGAGTTTGTCATTCATCTATAGGATTCTTAATGATGAAGGTTGGCTACCTTCTAGAGTCTTCCTAAGGTGTACTGGAAAAAACACCAACAGTCTCTTTATTGTTTTCTGAGACATTCTCAATTTTTAGTCTACACGGGATGTCAACGTTCTTTTGTGACTCCAACATGCTGAGTTGTAGTCTGAATTTTGTGCTATTGTCTTGTGGCTGAAAACTTCCTAGTTTGTCCAAAAAACCTTTGTGACCTGCTCTTTCTGATTCTAAAAATCTCACTTTGTTCTCTAAGGTAGTTTAGGGAATTTCACCCCTTGGGATTTTCTTGAGAATAAATAGACTCAAGAGTATTGAATCCCCTTTCTCTACAATTTTGGTGAATCTAATGTGAATCACATTTTTTTCAAAAAACTAATTTATTTACCCCAACTTGGCGGGGTCATAAATTTTGACTTGGTGCTCAAAATTTAGAATCGTTTACACCGTTGGAAAGGTCTCCAAGAGAACTAGTTCAATCCCTAAAATATTGTGCCTTTGGCAGCCAAATTTTAGGGGCTAACACAAGTTTTGACCACAAATTCTACTTTGACGACCTTCAAAAATGCAAATTACTAGAACTTGGAAATATCACAAAAATTCAAAAATCTAGATTTTTTGGTTTATCTTAATTTTGTCACCCCTAGACTACTCTGGATCAGCTGACTTGTTTATTCATTATTTATCATATTTAATTTCCTATATCCAAAATTAATTTAATATCCTCTTTTATGATTTCAGTATCTAATTATATTCAAAATGTTAATGATGTTCCATTTCATGCGTGTGATAGTGACTTGGATTTTCCCATGTCACTTTCTATCTTTTATCCTTCTCATGAGATTCCACTTGCTTTGAAGGATATCTTGTTGCAAGAAGATGAAATCATTGATACCTTTCTTAACATTACTCTACCTTCTCTTCATTCTAATGCACTCTCTTCTAGAGATGATGCATTAGCAAATGATGAATCTCCTTCCACATTTGATCCTCCCTAGATCAATGTTGAGAATATTTCTTTGAATAATTATTCCACTAGTTGTGATGATTCTATAAATGTAATCTATGTCTCTATTTCTCCTCAAACGCCTAAGAGACAAGTTATTTATCTGACTTCAGCTAGTCCTTCTATGAGGATTTTTTCTATTAATGGTGTTCCATTTGATAGTGATTCTCCTAATCTTTCTAAGGCTCCCTCTTATAGAGTGATAGCCCATACTTATAATACTAGAAGGAATAAATCAAATGTTAATAAACCTACTTTTTTACCACGTTCCCAACCAAGTCTTCCTCTAGAACCTAAATCTATGACTAAAGTGTTGGCAAAAAAAGGATAGACAATTGAGAAGGGAGGGTGAATCAATTGTCGTGGAATTTAAACTAATTCAACCTTAAACAACATTTAATCTCAAATTTGATAATTAATAGTGAAAGCATAAATCAACAAAACATCAGAGACACATGAACACCAAGATTTTTATACATGGAAAACCTGTTAGGGGAAAAACCATGGTGGATGTTAGTCCACAAGATTATACCCTGTTAGAAGTATGATGAAAAATGAATAAGGAATGCACATGCATTCAGGCACATTGCCTAGAGCTCACTGCTCAAAGGGAAGGCTCACCACCTTACATAAAATAATTAGATTAAATCCATCTGATGAGGTTGAACTGAGAAATTAGCTTCTACAAAAGCCTGATGATAGTTTTGGCTAGGCACAGAAACACTTCTTCACACTTTGCTCAATCTTCTTCACACTCTGCTCTGAAATCAAATGATCTAATCTTTATTCGCACATTTTTCATTCATTCACTGAGCATACACCACACACACACACTTCATTATGAAGAAAAAATCACTCTTATATATCCGCTACATGAATTTACATCAACAACTCTGTCAGCCATAAATAAAGAATAAATTACAACTGTCGACCCAATTCATGAAAAAATCTCAATGTGCACCAACCTAAGTTGGTCACATAGTAATGAAGACCTAAATCAACATCCTTTAACATGCCAAACAATAAAATATTAATCCATAAGGATCCACAACACGCTACCATCATCATGTCGGCCAAGAACATAAAGACCTCGAGCACACAAAGGAAATTTTTCGATCATGAACACACTTATCAATGCGGATGTACCACAATGTGAGAGCATAATCTAGAAACATCATTGAACATCACAGTAGCATACACAATAACTCAATTTACCATAATCACATTCTCTTCTTCTAGAAACACCTGCTCCAATAACAAAATAACTGTAGGAATTTAGAAACTTATAACTCACTCCAATCTTGATGTGTACCACTGAAACTTTCAGAAAACATACTAGATAGACTAAGCAAGAAACCATTTAATGCATGACCTTTTATTATCAACGTAAAAAAATTTCCACCATTATGATCTTCGTAGCTTTATAGACTTCCTGTAGCATATTTTTTCTAATTTTCTCAATTTCCTCAACATATACAGCCTTCAGAATCATCAATGCTAATAGTGTCGACATCAATGACAACTACATATCAGCAACACAACCAAAACATCCAAAAATCTCCCCCTTTGGAATTGATGGCAACACATAATGTAAAAAATACCATCAACACAACTACCTGTTCCCAGAGTACACTTCTCCTCCTTAGATTATACAAGTTTTTTCACATTACACTTCTCCCCCTTTGACATTAATGGAAAATTTATACAAGCTCTGAACCACATATCATCTGAATCATCTGACTACTCCCCCTGAGTAGCATCCACCACAACATCAATCAGAAACAAGATCTCACTGTAAGTGCACGGATTGATGCAAAGACTTGCATCTTAGTTTAGATTAGGAAGGGAAATCACCCCTAACTTGCCTTTGAGATACTCAAAAGTATCCTTGGGCAACGGTTTAGTAAAGATATCTGCAATTTGTTCCTTAGTGGGCACATATTCCAATCTGACTTCTTTATCACTCACTTTGTCTCTCAACTAGTGATACTTGATGGATATATGTTTTGTCTTTGAATATAACACCGGATTCTTGGAAATTTTTATGGCACTTGAATTGTCACATAATATAGCAATAGGCTCATTATACTCAATTCTAATATCTCTCAGCATCTATTTCATCCATGATACTTGAGTGCAATTATTTGCAGCAGCAATATATTTTGCCTCAGCAATAGATAAGGAAATGGAATTTTGCTTTTTACTTAGCCAAGACACCAACTTCTTCCCCAAGAAGAATGCACCACCACTTGTAAATTTTTTGTCATCTACATCTCCTACCCAGTCTGCATTTGTAAAGGAATTTAGAGTAAGATCATCATCCTTAGGATACCAAAGACCAAAATCAACTATTCCTTTCAGGTATCTAAAAATTCTCTTTATAGCAGTCACATGTGATTCCTTTAGATCAACTTGATATCTAGAAACCATGCACACAGCATTCATAATGTTTGGTCTGGTCTGAGTCAAATATAGCAATCCACCAATCATTGACCTATACCTTGTTTGATTAGCCTTAGGAGAACCATCATTCTGTGTTAAATTGCATCCGGTTGCCATGGGTGTACCAACCAGTTTTGAGTCTTCCATGCCAAACTTTTAAGTCGTTATTTGCAATCCTAAAAAGAATTTCAGCTCTCCTATCATTGACATCTCAAATTCACTTTTCATTTCATCAGAAAATTTCATGCATAAGTCATCATCACCTTCAAAAATAATGTCATCAACAAAGACTTCAATAATCAACTATTTATCTTGATCCATCTTGAAATAGAGATTGTTGTCAGTAGTACCTTTATTGAATCCAAGCTTGAACAATTATTTATCCAATCTAGCATACCATGCTCTAGGGGCTTGTTTGATTCCATATAGTGCTTTCTTCAATCAGAAAACCATGTCTTTTTCATCAATCAGTTGAAATCAATCTGGTTGCTTAGCATAAACTTCTTCTTCTAACTCACCATTCAGGAATGTTGACTTTACATCAATTTGATATACTTTGTAATTCTTGAAAGTAGCATAAGCAAGAAATAACCTTACATCTTCAATTCTGGCAACAAGGGAAAAGGTTTCTTCAAAATCAATACCTTCCATGTGTAATTATCCTTTGCATACTAGTCTTTCTTTGTTTCTAACCACTTCACCTTGCTCATTCAGCTTATTCTGAAAGACCCATTTGGTTCTAATCACATTTTTATCTTGAGGTCTGGGAACAAGAGTCCATGTATCATTTTTCTCTATTTGCATCAGTTCTTCTTTCATTTCTTCCATCCAATATTCATCTTTACATGATTCATTGACATTACTAGGCTTAGTCTTGGAAATCAGGCAATATTCTTTTGCAATTCTTCTTCTAGTTTGCACACCTTTTTTCTTGTCTCCTATAATCTAATTCTTAGAGTGATTTAGCTTTACATACCTTGAAACTTTTGGATTCTCTCTGACTTCTGGTTCTTCTACTATTTCTTTTTCACTTCCACTAGATTCTTCTTCATAATTCTCTTGATTCACCGAAACAATTTGAATTTGATCTTGTGTTTATAAATTCTTTCCATTATCAGTAATATCTTGTTGTTCATCTGAATCATATCCATAGTATCTGGATGATCTAACAATGTCTTCCTCAACTTTGACATTTTCACTTTCAACCATTTTCTTCAATCTTCTATTGTAGCACCGATATGCCTTTCTCTTGGTAGAGTAACCCAAAAATATTCCCTCATCACTTCTAGTATCAAACTTGCCAATATCTTCATCTCTCTTAATATAAAATCTAATTTCAAAGATTTTGAAATACTTGATAGTAGGATTATAACCAAACCATAGTTCAAAAGGAGTCTTACCAGAATTACCATTAACATTTACCCCATTGATAGTGTATACAGCAGTTCTTACAACTTCTCTCCAGTAGATATGAGGTGCATTACCTTCCAACATCATAGTTCTAGCAGCATCTAGAATTGTTATGTTCTTTCTTTCAACAACTTTGTTCTATTGAGGGGTCTGGGGAGAAAATAACTATCTTTTGATTCCCTATTCTTCACAAAATGTATTAAACTCCTGGGAAGTGAATTCACCACCTTTGTCTGATCTTAAGCATTTGACCTTCAAACCTGTCTCATTTTCTACCAAAGCTTTGAAACATTTGAAATTTTCTAGAGCTTCATGTTTTTCTATTAAGAAAGCAACCCATATCATCCTACAGTAATCATCAATTATCAACATAAAGTACCTTTCTCCTTGTAGACTTCATATTCTGGATGGACCACATAGATCAGTGTGAACTAACTCCAATACTCCATTGGAATGATGTTGTTTGCTCCAAAAATAATTTCTTGTCTGCTTTCCTATTTGGCATTCCTTGCATATAGTGTTATTAGGCTTCACTAACTTAGGTAGATATATAACTACTTGAGTGGAGCTTACTTTGAAAATGTTTTCAAAATTCACATGACACAGCCTCCTATGCCATAACCAGCTTACATCAACTTGAGAAATAAAGCAACTTTCACTAGCAGTACTTAAGTGAAAAATATTACCTCATCTTTGTACCTAAAGCAATTACATTTCCAGAGCTTCCCAATATCCTGCACTTTCAATCTTTGAACTAAATATTGTATCCCTTGTCTACCATATGCAGGGATAGCTTTAGTGGTGAATCTTTTCCAATTAGCAAATCCTAGGAATCAGGCAAATCAAATTTGGCGAATTCTAGTTATCCAGCAAGGTGTTCAAATCGTCGAATTTCATGAACTATCGGTCCAATGCATGTCCATTCACCAGCGGTTTTTTTTACGAGGCATGTTTAGGCAATAAATTTTTCATAACAGACTACGCGTTTCCAATGGACCGATCAATATTTTTGCCTGGAATCCCAGGGAGCATGTCACAAAACACCAACATCTTCGCCAATACTATTAAAACAACATTATATGAGGACCCATTTCGCCAATTAAAATTTACAAATAGTTGCTTGTGAAGACCCATTCACCAATTAAAATTTATAAATAGTTGCTTATGAGGACCTATTTCACCTTGAAAATTACAAGGTATTGTTGTATAAGCACGCAGGATTCGCCAAATTTTTGACATACCATTTAAAAATCCCGTGGAATTCGGCAAATATGGATTGATATAAATACAATTGAAACTGTTATTTGTTCTTACACATTTTGTTCGGTTCTGAGGTTCTACTTCTTGATTCAGAAGTAAGCGAAACCCGAAAACGTAGACTCAAAGGTGAGTGATCATTTCTTCATACTGTTATTAGTAATTAGTTATAATAATAATATTTCTTTATCTATTTTCCATTCTTGCTTTAGTATTAAACATAATTTTGAGTAGGGAATGGGATCTATATTATATGTTGGTTTGTCCTTCTTAAATAAGAAGACATTTTTTTCCAGCTTTTATTCGAAGTGTGATATCAATATGTTGAGCAGCAACTGCAAGGGTAAGACTCCTGAGGGTAATGAAGAGACTCAAAGGCCATCAAAATGCCCAAAATGTGGAGGTACCATACAATCTTACTTTGGAATTGGCAAAGCTTCTAATCCATCAGATCAAGGTGGAGCTACACTATCTACTCTTCCACCAAATATTATTGAAGATGGCAATGACAATACCTCACCACCATAGGAAGGTCAAGGTGAGATTGTCATTGTGTTAAATCAAAATGTATCAAATGAGGATGGAAATACCATAGAAGATGTTCCAAGGGATACCCTCGATAGCTAGAATGAGATAATTGAATTGGATGAGGATGATGTTGGTAGCAAGAAAAGAAAAGGCAAAGCAAAATTGGGGCGCGAGTGGGAAATGACAAGGAATTTTAAAATTGGTTGGTTGCCAAAGTACCCATTCCTTGAAGCAGTGGGGGTATCAAACAAAAACAATATTGAAAGGGAAACGAAGGTCAAATGTAATATTTGTAGTTGGAAATGTGGAAGAGACAAGATGATGCAGCTAAAGCTTGACACTATAGAAAAGCATATCGGCAAAGTTTATGAAAAACAAAACATAGACGGAAAGGAACAATCAGTCGTACGATGGAAATCAAAGGAAGAATGTCTTCATGTTAAGTATGTCGCATATTCTGGAGAGCATAACCATAGAATTTTGAAGATTAAAAAATGTGAAGGTACACTTGAGGCTCATTTTAGAAAAGCCATGGCAGCAGCAAATCTATCAAAAACTGTTCAGATGAGTGTTGTTTTTCATATTTTGTCCAGGGGGCGTCCTATGACAAACTATCCAGAATATTTTGATTTATTATCTTATTTGAGTGTTCCCCACTTTCCCTTCTCACATTGGTCAGTAAACGCTGAATGGGAATGGGTGAATTGTCTTGCTGCAGTGGAAAAGCAAGATTTAAAGGAGAAATTAAAAGAGTCAAATTTCATTGCATTATCTTTAGATGAAGTTATTGTGGTAGACAATACTTCTTGGGTTTCTATGCATTTGTATACTATAGAACAACATGTTCACCAAGATCATCTTCTTTGTGTTTGTAAGATGAAGGACAGTTCAATATCGCAAAATCTATTTGAACTAGTCAAGAAACCTTTGAATGAAATTGCAGGTATGGATGAGTTGACAATTGCCAAAAAGTTGGTGTTTGTAGGAGCTGATGGAGCTGCAGTGATGCAAGGTCAAAGGAGCGGTCTTTGCACAAAGTTACAAACTACTTGTGCACCATACATGCTTGGAATTCACTACATGGCCCACATAATGAATTTAGAATTCAAAATTGTAAGCAAGTTTCCTATAGTATCAAAATTTGAAAATATAGTTCATGAGATCCACGCATACTTCTGTCGAAGTCCCAAACGTTTCCTTGAATTTCAACATTTTTCTGAGGGAATAACACCTGGAAACAAGCTTCTCAAGGATGTCGATACTAGATGGATCTCCCTGCATGGACCAGCGCAACGAGTTTGTTCAGAATATCAATCCTTGATTGGAGTGATGTACGAGCATAGCAGCACAGTAGACAAAGCTCCTCACCTCTTACATAGGTTAAGTGATATAGAGACACTCTTGACTTTAGCTAGTCTTCTCCCCATGCTAGATGAGATGAATAATATTGTGAAGAAAGCCCAAGATAGAACTATGTATATTTATGAATATGCCAATCTATGTAAACTTACATGCTTGGCCCTCAATCATCTATATCTAGATCTAACACAAGAAGGTGTAAATTATTTGATGTGGTGGAAAATTACTGATTTGAACAATCCTAATAATTATTTACATTTTAATGCAAGCGGGCACTTATGTATTTGTGTACATGGATATGAGATACCAATGTACCATTGTAAGACAATCGGGCACTCTAGAAAAGAAGTACCTGTTAACGAGGAAGATTTTAACAACATTGTTAAATCTGTTAGTGATAATTTGAAGGAAATTGCAAAATCTCTTTCCTCAGAGATTCGTGAAAGATTCCCTCAACATGAAATACTTGAAGCCATGGGTATTGTGTATCCTCAATTTTGGGTAAACCAAGATAACCCAAAATATTTTCATGATCAAGTAAAAATCTTGATCGAACAGTTTTCAGAAAAGGTAACATACAATGAAAAAATAATAAAAGGAATTTTAGATGAAAATAAGCTTAGAAAGCAATGTTGGAGTTTTGCAATAGCTATAAGGGAGTAGTATAAATCCATGGGCAAGGAGAACGCCTTTGAACTAGGATCAATAAAAAAGGTTTGGACAAGCTTAGGTCGAAGTGAAATATTGTGTGGTTCGATGTCAAAATATTTCAAACTTGTTGATTTATGTCAAACAATGATATTGGGGTCGGTGGAGGATGAGAGAGTTTTCAGTATATTGGGGTTTTTGAAATCAAAGTTAAGAAACAAACTGGACAAGAATTTGGAAAATTTCTTGAGGATATAAGGAACTGCGTATAATGTCAAAAAAATTCCTTTTGAAAGGAGACTCGCAATCTGGAGGTCCACATGTGAAAGAAGAGGGACCAGGTTGTGCAACACAAGCTCTCCAATTCCAACAGTGACCGATACTAGTGGTAGTGGCAGTGGTAGTGACAGTGGGACTGGGCCTGGGACAGATGACAATGATATTGAAATTAACACAAATCAAACAATGAATGTTGAATTTGAGACACGGGCCGAAGAAAGTGCAGAGCAGTCTTAGAATCAAGATGACTCTTTTACTTTATCTGAAGATGAGCATCGGTTTGAGGACCCTGACTCTATTTGGGAAATGGAAAATAATTAGCAGGTTTTAGGTATTTTTACTGCACTTCATGAATCAGTTTCCATTGTTCCAAAGTCCAAATTGTAGTTGATGTCTGATGATATTTTATATTTTATTCAATGAACATTGAAATTGTGAATCATTGCACTTCATGATATCTTATTTTATATTGCACTCAAGCATTGCATGTCAGCATGAATCATATTCCAAATTGTAGTTGATGATTTTTTATATTGTATTCAAATAAATTGTGAATCATTGCACTTCAAGTTCAGAATATTTTATTTTATATTGCACTCCAAGTCTCCATGATATTTTATATTATATTGCACTTCATGAATCATAATACATATGCCAAAGTCAAACTGTAGTAATGTAGTTGATGATATTTTATAAATTATATAAAATTCAATACCATCGGCCTAACAATCCTTCATTGGTGGAATCCCCATCACAATCCCGTCGATGGCTCGATAAAAATAGTTCACAACCTAGTATCGATGTAACAATACTCTATCGGGTTGACTCCTAAGGTGCTCTCCTGATATACCGATAGAGTCAAGTTGTCAACAAAAGTAACCATGAATTATAACCATGGCCCATGGGCATGAATTATCAAATGCATAAAGTATATCGGGGGAACTATGGTACATCGGGGAAACATTATCTGGCATCCCACCGATAGAATGAAGGATAGGTGTCCATCAGTGGAGAGGGTGGGTATCGATGAAAGATAGATGTGACATCCCATGGCATCGTGTAGCTTTGTTCCGGTGCATTTATGAACTAGAATTGAGGTGAATTATATCACAAGTTGATCGCATAGTTGTTACAAAATCTTGGAAGATTTCGTTTAGGGTAGAAGCAGAAAGGAAAAGACTTGGAGTTTTGACGTAGAAAAGATCGGTGGACTGTGGAGGCGACTCGACAAGACTCACGTAATTACTTCACTATTAGACCCACCTAAGAAGCTATTTCACTCAAAAGCTTAAGATTTAAATAATGGAAGAGAGTACAGACAAACCCAAAGCTAAAAAAATGAAAACTGAAAAGCCTAAGAGACTCCTAAATGAAGACCTGATAGATCAATATCCCGGTCCAGGGCCGAGACCCAAGAGGAGTGCTCAAATGAATCCTTCCATGGATCAATTATGGGATAAACAAAAGGGATTAGGGGATATTTGGACACCGCAACGAGGGTACGACCTCTTCATGTACCATTACAGAAAACAATTTAGGTTTTAACCAATCTGTAATCCATGGAGGTTGAATCAGGGAAGACTTGTGGTGCCCAATGTGTTTGTGAATGCAGAGCTAATTAAAGCTCTTGCTATCATATATGACCCCAAGAAAAGAACTATTCAGTCACATGGTCAGGGTGACATGCTTGTTATTTCTTGGGATCTCATTTCTAATGTATTTCAGTTAGAGTGTTCACTAAATTTATCATTCATGATCAAAGATCTCTTGACAGAGTATCACCACATGCATACTAGCTATAAGAGATGGAAATTACCTTTACATAGGCCCAAGGATGAAGGAGGCCAACTCAGGAGGTTCTCTAGCAGTGAAAACCCTCCTTTCCATGAAGATTTGTTCGAAGAGTATTTCTGATACACCTATTATTCAGCTGGTCAGGTTTTGGGAGTAGAGGTTTCGCCTCTCATGTCAATTGCCCCAATGGTCTTAGCTACAGACATATAGAGAAAGGATGCCAGGCCATTTGATTATGCTAGCTACTTGGCCAACACCCTACATCGAGGGCTCAAAAATATTAAAAATAATAGTGATAATATTAATTTTGAACACTATTCTTTGCTTATGCATTTGCTATTGTACGAGGGACAAGTCAGAGGGGTCTAGAGTGAATAATTAAGGATAAAAGATACAGATGAAAATGGAGATTTTAAACTTGTACAACTGTGGACTTCATTGTGGGACAACTGATTTGGTAGGTCTCATTACCTTTATTTTAAATATTTTTTTGAAAAACCATTGATGAAGTTGTTGGGGTATCCGTGCAACTATAACCTATCCCCAAAAGTACAAAGATTTCTAAGACCAAAGGAATATGATCGGAGAAATAAAGTGAATCATAACTGGGGAGACTGGTATGCTTTCCCTAATTGTACAGTGATAAGGTTTTATGGGTTCGAAGGGGCTCCACACCTGGTGCCACGAGTAGTTCCTAACCGAATTGCTTTTCTAGAAATTGTGAGGCAATTGGAAAAATCTGATTCCAAACACCTCAAAGGATATAGCAAACAATCAATTATGCCCAGCACTTTATGTTTTGGAGACTTTACAGTGGTTTCCAATGAAGGATATGGAGAAATTGATGGTAAATTAGCATAGTACAACCTAACTCTAGGTGATGTAAGGAAACAATTTGATGCAGAAGGGTTTATTCACAAGGAAAGATTATCGCAGGGGCTATCAGGGTATGAACATTTGTTCTCAATCGAAGATGTCATAAGAAACCATGATGAGGCTTCCACCAAGGAAAGAATGGTTGCCTATAACAAGATTATGCTTGCAGAGGAATGGAAGAGGAAAAATGTCCCATCTTATTCAAAGGCATTTGGTGAGATACAGGATCCTTTAACAAGAATTGAGCAACTCATCGCTCATGTCAATGAACTGGTAAAGGATTTTCCCCCAGTTGTTTTTGATGCACCTCATGCAACCTATTCAGGAGTACAAGCTGAAGACATAGAGCCCTTGGATTACATACCTTCATAGCCTACTCCTAAGGTATGTTTTTCTGTAGATACTAATATAAGTGAATAAGAGCAGGGTGATGAAGAGGGTGAGCAGGTCAAACAAATCAATGCTCATGTGATTGCACAGTACAGACCCCCTCAAGAGCAGAATAATGTAAGATTTGAGGGTCATGGTTGGACAACAGTTTATTTCTGATTATGATTTTGTTAAATCTTCTTAATTTAAATCATTTGTTTATGAATATAAAGGTAGAAAAATGAGACAACAGATACAGGATATCACTCTTGAACATGAGGCAACCGCTCTAGAGGAATTGAAAAGGGAGGTAGAAAAGGAAATGGAGTCCATCACTCCTAAAAGAGGTAGGGAATTGCTTCAATAAGCTGGAGTGTTTCTCCTACCAAGGTGGGATATTAGCTCTTTAATTATATTTGATAGCTTCAGAAAAAGAGGGCATATGACAATGAACTTAACAGAAGAAGCAAGTGACAAAATGTATTCAATATCTGGGTACAACCCAAACGATGCCACCTTGCTTATTTGGTCATTGTATCCCCATGATAAAAGACCTGCTATAATTAGTAATCCAAACCAAGTGTTTGGTCATCTCTTGGTTCAATGAGTAGTGGATACCAACCCTATGGAGATAGCAGAATTGAACATAAATGTGGCAAAATTTACCAAAGCACAGATCGATAAACTGATTAAGGAAAATGACAAACTAAAGAAGGAGCTAGAAAATCAAAGAGATAAAACATCTTCCTCCTCCACATCATATTTTTACTCCCCGTGGCTTGAAAATGATAAGAGAGTGCTTGATGCATTGGCTGATACAGCCTACTGGAAGAATTGCCATTTGAAATCCCAGGGGAAATGCAAAGAATTGGAGAAAGAAGTGAAAACCATCAAATATAACATTGTATCTAAAATGATAAAAGAAAGGTTCAATAAAATGATGAAATGTGCTATTGAATATTGGGAAGTATTCAAATAGACACGCATTGCATTTGTGGAGAATGAACAATTGCAGCCTAGAATGATGGAGAAAAAAAAGGAGCTCCTAGATAAGAATGTCATGAAAGAATAAATATTGCTGACATATAACAAGTTGGTAGAATCACATAATGGATATCATAACAGGCTTAGGGAATATTTTGACTACTTTGATTCAATCCCACTCATGACACTTCATTTTGGCATTGGAAATCCATGAGAATATGATGATTGGAACGAAGAGTTTGTTGGGCTTCCAACTGCTGTGTTGCAAGAAATAAATGACGAGGTTATGGTTTTACAAAACACTCATAAGCAACTCAAAAAAATAATGTCTATGGAATATGATATGAAAGAGGCGATCTCTAATGTCGACACCTATGTTGAATAGGAGTACATCCATCACCTCTCTGCAGTCAATATGTTTATTAGCCAAACTGTAGATGTGTCATAATTAGATCCAACGGGACAACCATCAGATTCGGAGGAAGAATGCCAGCCGACAGCATGATGAGCACCCTATCATGGAGTAGAAGCCTTGAATAGATCTTAGGTGGTCAGTGATCATGGGCTTCTGCTTGGAGATTAACGGATTAGTGCATTCACCTGTGGCATTGTTTTATTTATAATTTGAGTTATGTTTAGTTGTCAAAACGTCATGAATTTTTGCAAGGGGTTTGTAGCTTGTTGCCTCTCATATATAAGAGAGATCAATACACCAATAGGAGATCAATGGATTATCAAATCATTTTTAATTAGACTTTTGAGTACAAAATAGTAAGAAGATAGATAATAGATCACACCAATTTTCCCAACCATCTCATATCATAAACTATTTTTATAATGCATATCATTTGAACTTTGAAGATCAATACAATGGAGAAGGTTACACATATTTACTGATTTTCTTTCTAGTGTTCAACTGTTGCGGATTCATATGCTTATAATTTATTAACTTATTTGGTTATCTCCAAAGTGGTTTTTTATGTTATTCAAATTGAGTGTGTGGAAGTACAATTAATTTGTTAGTACATTGAATTTGAATTCTTCAGGAATAGGGACTGTGACCATGGGGTTTCAGATTTATTTATGGACATGATCATTGATCAAGTAGTAATGTGGGCCACAAAATGGATCTTGTCACACAAATCTCTGCAATTTGTGCTAATCATAAAATCAAATGTAGTGTATTTTTGCAGTATGTGGGATGTGGGTGAGGTGTAAGTTGGTGGATACTGATTAGGATTTTTAGTCAAAACATAACAAAAGGTAATAGTTCAACATCCATAACTTATAAGTTCTACCAAGAATTAAATATAATGAGCTAACAGTTCAACATCCATAACTTGGAAATGGAAGCTCTACCAAGAAGTAAATATAAAGAGCTAACAGTTAATCACTAGTTCAAATGATAAAATAAATAATACAGAATACAGATAATTGAACATCATCACATTATTGAAGTCTAAATTTGAGCTTTTTAATTGAATTTCACATTAAGGAGTACATATTAGCATTGGCAATGCAAAATCTTGCCAATGCCCAAAGACAAGTCTGCACAAAGCTGAGTTGGAACTTCAAAACTCATATTATCAAAGATTGAAAATAATAAATCAAGTCATTGTATCAACTTTTCTAGCAACTTCCACTCTTCAAGTGGTGGAATTTCCATTTTCTCTAACTGATGTTGTTTGAATTGAAGTTTTGTTAACATTTCATGATTGTAATTGGAAATGGAACCTATCTTGAATTCTTCAGTCAATTTTGCATTCAAGGATATCAGTGTTCTGATGGAATCCAAATAGTTCACATCTTGGTTCTGAAAAAATTGGTCCAAATCAATCTTCCTTGCACCTTCCATCTTCTTTCTGAAACCATCCTTTCCAATGAATCGCTCATTTGTGTCAAAAGCCTCTTGAAAACCAAGCTCTGTGAAGTTCCTTACCTTTTCATCCACCACCTTCATCTTGTCTAAAACCAAATGCAAATATTCCTTTATTCTAGAAATTCTCGAACAATTTTCAATGATAGATGACAACTTCATTGAGGTTTCAATCCGATTAGTAATCCCTTTTGATTTCAGATCATTGTCACTGGCTTTGTAGACTATTTGTAGAACTTCATTTGTAGATTTCTCTAATTCCAGCACCTTTTTTTTGTCCACTAAATATTTGATGAGCTTCTTATAATTTTGTCTGATAGCATCAATCAATTGAAACATGTCACACAAATGATCAAACCACTGCATTATTTTATCCCGGATCTTTTGTTTCATATGCCTCACTATATCTCTACAAAATGCAGATAACTTATTTTGAGAAGACTTAATTTCTTCCTTTTCTTCTGTCAGCTCTGTCTCCAATCTTTCATTTGTTTTTCTCTGTTTCTCCAAAATAAATTCCCACTATGCATTTCCATTCACAATGCTCACTCTTAATTTTTCTGAAGTGGATTTTTCCTCATCATATTTCTTGTTGCTCTCATCTAGCCTTCGCTTCAAGTCATTCACTTCTCTCTCATTTGATTTATCCTCTTTTCTTTTTGATGTAGAGGCAAATTTTATTATTCTTTTTTCTAATTCATTGCTCTTGTTATCTGTTGCTTTCCTCTTTGCTTTCTCACTTGCTAGGTCTTCCTATAACTTTTCTATTTGGGTCTACAACCTTTTCTTCTCTCTATCTTGCTTTAGCAATGATGTGTACACCAATTCATTGTTCTTCTTTGATACATTGATTTTGTCAGTATTTTTTAGGCCAAAAAAATCCAATTGAAAATTGGTTACCTGGTATTCAGATCGATCCATCTAATTTGTTGGTTTGTTTTGAATTGTGGGAACAACAATTGTGTACTCCATGATTTCTTTATTTGTGTCAAATGTGGGTAATACCATGGTTGTTGCAGTCTCTGAAGTTACAGCAGATGCACCCTCTATCAGTTGCTTCTTTTCTTTTTTATTCAAGTATGATTTCTTTTTAAACTCTTCAATGAAATCATAACCTGGGGAGGCGGGAACAATGGAATGCTTGAATGGCGAAGGAATAGGAGTACTTGCAATTGCTAATGATGTCGCACCCACACTAACTGGATTTGTGGGAGTGTCTGGAAATAACTCTTTTGTGGTACTGGTGGATCCACTGATAGTGTGACTTGGACCTGTCAAAATCCTTTGCCTCTTTTGATTGCCTTGATCACCTGGGGTTGGTGTTTCTGTGGTATCTTTTTTTGTTTTCCTCTTAGTATTGTGTGTAATTTGTCTTTATAGCACATGTTGACCACTACTAGTACTACTACCCATATCATCACCATAAATGGCACTCCCAGTTGCACTAATCTATCCACCAAGGGCATGTCCTAGTTGTGATTGTATCAGACCATGAGGATGAGGACTAGGAGCTCTAAAAAATTGAGTTTTCCTTGTATCCCCTTGGTCTACTTTTTCACCTCCAAGCCCAAGGCCAGATTTATCAACTATTTTTCTATGCTCAACACTTTGTATTGTCCAAGGGCCTTATCCTTTGGACCCCAAAGGACCACCTTCATAACCAATTTTTTCAAGTATGGTTGCTCCTGAAGTATATGTTGAAGCATATTCTTCTTTTGCCGCCTCACTTAAACCAGGTTTGTAATTGGCATGGCTTTGTTCTTCTTCTTCCCTATTAATATCATCATCAAATTCATCATGTTCATCGGGATGCTCTATATTCCATAATTTTCTAAACTCTTCATCTTCTTCGTTAGCATCATACTCTGTAAGAGCTCTTGGATCACCTAGGTCCTTCCCCATAGACCAAAAGGCAGTAATTTTTTATCATGACCAATTTTTATCTATAACTTCCATCTCTAAAGAACCTGGAATTTTTACTCTACTAGATGGTTTATCACTTTTTTCATAAAAATTGTTGTATGTCCTGATTGTCTTTCGGTGCAATGCCATAATTTTTGCTGACAATTGTTCAAAAGAAATACCATTCTCAGCAGCACTTTTCTCCATTGCTATTTTGACCTCATCCCAAGAATCCTTGTTTCTCAAGTTTTCAAGAAAGGGTTTACTTTGATGTTGAATTCTATTTCTAGTATTCCTATTGGCCACAATCATTGATTTAATGATGTCACATGGATCATACTGCCAGTGATAGATAGCATCAAATGCAAAAAAAATCAAAATATTGTGTGCCACACTAAATGCTTTTCTCTCAAATGTGAACCCTCCACATGAAAAAGGTAGAGACGGAAATAAGGTCTTCTTTTGCTGACTGAGAAAGTGTAGTTCATTAGCACTTTGCACTTGCCTTACATATTCCAATGCAAAAACCCTTTATGTCACATGTATTGGAAGTTTGTATGGATGTACTCTCGATCCATAAAATCTAAGCACAGTATATTCTTCCATTAAGTACCAATCAACCAATTGTATTTCTTTTCCTAGTTGCATGCAGTTTCTAAATGACATAGACAATCTAGGCATTGGAGTATTTGTGATTACTTGATGCAATAGAGCCAAAAATTATTCTACAAAATGACTATAGTTCCTTCGAGAATCATGCCTCCTTATCTCAGTGGTCCATTCATATACTAGAGCCAAAAAAATTTCCTCAGCATTACTATAGGGCTGAATCTGAAGCTTGCTGGTCTAAAACATTCCTCTAAATTTGAATAGAAAAAGATAGCACAAGTAGGTTGTGAACCTAAATGTCTTTGTGGAACCTACTTTAATCATTAAAAATTGTTTATGCATGGATTCTACAATGTGTTGAGTATAATTATATTTGACATGTTCATCAGCATAATGGATATTATATATCATTTCAAGGAGGCTTGCACCCACTTCTAAATTGCTATCCAGACCGAGGCAAAATGCTAGCATGGAAATAGTATCCCGAACCCATGGTTTAAAAATATCCAAATTATAAGGAGGCTTATGATCACCTTTCAATTTGTTTCTATCCATAACTATTGTATTTAAGAAATCATTTTTCAGCCTTTCTTCCACTGCTTCATAATCACTAGCAAGCTTTTCTAGGTCAATGTAGTGGTTTCAGAATTCTTCGGTTGTAAACCCCAACACTTTTCCAAGTTCTTCTGCATTAATGGATAGCAATTCTTCTTGGTTATCTTTATTAATAATTTCTCTTTTCTTGTCATCATAATTTTTGGCACAGACCATGATAAATTCAGGGCAAGGGAAAACTTCATGTAACATCATGCTCCCTAATCCAGTTACCCACGGTGCACTGATACTATCAACTTTCTTTTGCTTTGCAGTCTTATTTTGAGATGTAAATCTAAGTTTTGAGGTACGGCTACCATAGATTTCAGGATCATAAATATCATGGTACCCATCGGTGAAACCTGGGTTTTAAGCAATTTTGCATAATGTATTTTTTTATCAGACATTGCTCTAAGTCTAGTGGTACTGGTGGTAGACATGCTTATACAAATCTAAAGTTGTGAAATTTGAATTCCCTAATAAGTAATACCTATTAGTCCTCCTTAATTTTAACGAATTCTTGAGTCTCTAAACCCAAACTTCAAACTTTGACAAAATAAGAATTTAAGAAATGTCAAACGATGAAACATGTTCACGGGAATTCTTTCACTTAACCAGATTCTGAGTCTCGACTCTTGAAAACTGGAATGGCATTGTTGGAAGTGGAACTGTGGAATCCAAAATAGGGTGGTGCACTACAATGAGCAATCTGAAGAGTGAAGACTTTAAAAATCACTGTACAATTTCAAAGTGCAAAGTGTTTTAAATTCTTTTTTTCTCGTAATTGGAACATTAAACTGAATGACACGTCTTAGGAGTTAGGTCTACAAGTCTACAAGACTACAAGTTGCAAATTCTTAACCGTTGATCTTTCTAAATCTAACGGTTATAGGGTGATTCTGGAGGTTTAATTTGGGAAGCCCATTTCCCTGTGCATTTCATTACGGAATGCAACTACAACCATACATCAAATGTTCATCCAATGGTTGAAACTGGAGTAATTTATGAATTATGATATTTTTAAAAATAAACATTAATCACTTGACAGTTTGAGTTGGCACTTAGCAGTTAGCAGTACAAAGAGCTTTAAATGCTTTGTTTCTCGAAATTGGAACATTAAAGACAAAATTGAATGACACGTCTTAGGTCTACAAGTTGATAATTCTTAATCTTAACCATTGATCTTTCTAAATCTAACGGTTATAGGGTGATTTCGGAGGTTTTAGCTGGGAAGCCCATCGCTCTATGCATTTCATTAGGGAATGCAACTACAACCATACATCAAATGTTCATCCAACGGTTGAAACTTGAGTAATTTATGAATTATGATATTAACTTTTAAAATAAACATTAATCACTTGACAGTTTGAGTTGACACTTAGAAGTTGCCAGTTAGCAGCACAAAGTGCTTTAAATGCTTTGTTTCTCGAAATTGGAACATTAAAGTGAATGACACGTCTTAGGTCTACAAGTTGCAAATTCTTAATCTTAACCATTGATCTTTCTAAATCTAACGGTTATAGGGTGATTCCGGAGGTTTAAGTTGGGAAGCCCATCACTCTGTGCATTTCATTACGGAATGCAACTACAACCATACATCAAATTTTCATCCAACGGTTGAAACTTGAGTAATTTATGATATTAACTTAAAAAAATAAACATGACACATGTGTTTTAAAGTCAATACAATAGTTATCGACCTAACAATGCTTTATCGGTGGAACCCCCATCACAGCCCCGCTGATGGCTCGAAGGAAGACTCATAACTCATAAGGTGTGCTCCCTGATATACTGATAGAGTCAAGAAAAGTAAGCACATCGCTGTAACACATAAACATCGGTGGAACGAATGATTGCATTCCCCCGATGGCCCGATATAACCATGAATTATCAAGTGCATATTGCATAAAGTATATTACTTAATTTCTCAAAATAAAAAAAACTGATTTGAATATATTAAATTATTAATAGGCATCGAAGTTTCGAACCCATAAAACAACTCTTTACTCTTAAGCGTATATGAATAACAAAGATTCAAGGAATCAAGAATAACACAACACAACCATTTATTTTATTGCAACTGAATTTCAATGTCACATTATTACATATCTTTTTACATACGAGTAGCACTGTAGCTCCTGTTTTGTATAAATAACATATGTCAGTGTGTCACTTTAGTACTTTATATAGACAAAAATTAATAATGTATTCCAAGTTGTTGCTCGTTACAATGGATTAAAAATTGATTCCAATTTCCAAGCTTTGTTGCTGAAAACTTACTACACATGTAACTCTAAAAATAAATGCATGATTCCAAGCTTATGCTGGTGACAATGTAATACAAATGTGGCTCTAAAAATAAATTCATGATTCCAAGCTTCTACTGGTGGATTTTCCAACCATGCTAGGGAAAGGGGGTTCCAATCAGTCCTGGGGAAATGGGAGTTGTGAAGATACAGAATGTACTTATCCCCTTTGAGAACCAGAGCCATGTTGGGGAAATGGGAGATGTTAGAATACATGAGGAGAAGAAAATATCCTCCCATCTTTTACCTGGCCTCTATGCATTGGGATAGCACTTATCTCCATCAAAGCTCCTCATCCTGGTTCAAAACCCGTCTGAAAATTCAGGTTAACCAAATCAACTTCTTTCCAATTCCACCCATTCTGAACTTGAAGGAAATTCGTCTTTTACTGATTACTCTGTAACTACATAACTTAGGTAGGAGAATTTATAGTATCCCCAATACTGCATCATCTTCTTTGTGAATCCTTATTAACCCTAGAAAATAAAAACCCTTATGGCACTATCTACTAATCAGTCAATCACTATCCCTATTTATGGGCCACCAGTGTCGCTACCAGCCTGTATAATTAAAATGTTTAATTTGATTGACGTCTGGCTAGTGGCTACGTACCAAATTGAACTATACCTCAAGCTGACAAGCTATCAAAATCACTCAAATTTCAAACGATATGAAATCATTACAAATCTTGTTTCATTAAAGCTATGAGTTGTCCAAGAAATTGCTTTGGATGTTCATATCACATATGGCATTAATCGCCGCCACTGCCTACACTAGCAGTACGACAACCACACTTTCTTCAAAAAAAATGAGAATTTCAATTAAATTAAATGTACAATGTCGAGGCATTGAAAAGATAGAATGAGTGATGAGCGATGCACCTTGATCTCACCACATGTCTGCATCTAACGGTTATAGTGTTATTCTGGAGGTTTCAAATCGCAAGCCTAGTGCTTCAGAGATTTACTTCCAGAATGCAACTACAGTCATCCATCTAACATTCAATGAACAGCCCCTATGATTTTTCATTGGCATATTTGTTTATTTCGCCACTAGATTTTTTTACTATTTAGAGATTCTTTTTAATTCGCCAATGAAAATATATTTTTTGCTTTGAAAAAAGGTTTTAATCGCCAATGGAAAAACAATTCTGGTTTGAAAAATGGTTTTATTCGCGAATGAAAAATATTTAATTCTATTAAAAAAATTTGCAATTCACCAATATTTTCCACGAACTTCCAGGGATTATAAAAGATTTGCCAATTGGGATTTTTTTTCCCGTAAAACGAAAAAAAATCACCAATAGAATTAATATTTTTCATCGGGAAGTATACTGGATTCACTAGGATTTTACACTTGCATCGAGGGGGGGGTTTCTTAAAGTTATCCATGACCATATGTCCAAAACTCAACATGTTATGCTTCAATCCTTCAACATAAAGAACATCATTAGTATTACATTTACCACCAAGAGAAATAGTGTCTCTACCACAAATCACACCAGCATTGTTATCTCCAAATCTTACAACACCACCGTCATACTTTTCCAAGCTTAGAAACTTGCTTTTGTCACCAGTCATATGTTGTGAGCATCCATTGTCAATTACCCATTCATCCTTTTCATCAATTTTGGTTGCAAGAGCTTTCTCAATATTTTGATTGTTAACAGATTCAGTGGACATAGTACAATTTTCCTTGATAGCTATGAATACCCATCCATCTTCATTTATAGTTTCTTTATCAGATTCATCATCTGTAACACCTTCTTCAGCATAATAACATTTCTTTTGAAATCTAGACTTGTCAGGTTTATACTTAGAAACTCTTTCAGCACACCTTGATGCAAAATGACCTATCTTACTGGAAGAGGAACATTTAATAGGTATTTTTCCTTTGTACTTACCATGTCCTTTGGATTCTCTTTTCACAATCAATGCTTCCAACTCTTCTAGATCTATTTCTTCATCTTCAATCTATCTCATCTCATCTTCATATTTAAATTGTTTTTGGAACTCTCTCCTAGATCATATCTCTATTGGATTTTTCCAAATATAGTAGCTTTAAATGTATATTCTATTTTTGGAGTGGAATCACCAAATTCACTCAACTCAAAGGCGGCTAGTTTACCAATAAGCATGTCTCTTGTCACATATGTTACTGTCTTGAGTTCTTCAATAGCATGAGCTTTTGTTTTATAAGAAGTAGGCACAGATCTGAGCACTTTAGCCACAATTTCATCTTCATCCATGACTCCACTGGCACATCTAATACCCATCACTTGTTCATTTACTTTTTGCATGAAATCAAAAAAGTTTTCATCTTCACTCATCTTCAAGTTCTCCCACTTGCCTTTCAGACTTGTTAGCTTAGCAATCTTCACTTGAGAATCTCCTTCATACAATGTTTCCAATTTCTTCCAGATCTCATGTGTTGTCTTCAGACCTATCACATTTGTCATCTCAGAATCTGTCAAAGCACTCAATAATGCTTCAATAGCCCTGATGTTGATTTCAGCTTCTTTGATCTCATCATTAGTAGTAGGACCATTCTGAGGAATATCATATATGTTCTTTGTAATCTTCCAAAAGGGTTCACCAATGCACTTCAAATGACACTCCATTCTGATCTTCCATAGAGAGTAATTTGTACTATCGAATCTGGGACTATCCTTCTTGTATGATGCCATCTTGAATCACCTCAAGTTGTTAAACTTCTTCAGAGGAACCAACTCTAATACCAATTGTTGGAAAAACAAGGATAGACAACTGAGAGGGGGGGTGAATCAGTTTTCACAGAATTTAAAATTATTCAACCTTAAACAACATTTAATCTCAAATCTGATAATTAATAGTGAAAGCATAAATCAACAACACATCAGAGACAAATGAACACCAAGATTTTTATACGTGGAAACCCTGTCAGGGGAAAAACCAAGGTGGATGTTAGTCCACAAGATTATACCCTATTAGAAGTATTATGAAAAATGAATAAGGAATGCACATGCATTCAGGCATACTACCTAGAGCTCACTGCTCAAAGGGAAGGCTCACTACCTTACATAACATAATCAGATTAAATCCATCTAATGAGGTTGGATTGAGAAATTAGCTTCTACAAAATCTCGATGACAGTTATGGTTAGGCACGGAAACACTTCTTCACACTTCACTCAATCTTCTTCACACTCTGCTCTGAAATCAAATTATTTGATCTTTATTCACACATTTCACATTCAGTCACCGAGCATACACCACACACACACTTCAAAATGAAGAAAAAATCTCTCTTATATATCCGCTACATGAATTTACCTCAGCAACTCTTTCGGCCACTAATCAAGAATAAATTACAACTGTCGGCCCAATTCATGAACAAATCTCAATGCACACCAACCTAAGTTGGTCACATAGTAATGAAGACCTAAATCAACATCCTTGAACATTCCAAACAATAAAATGTTAATCCATAAGGATCCACAACACGCTACCACCATCATGTTGGCCAAGGACATAAAGACCTCGAGCACACAAAGGAAAGTCTTTGATCATGAACACATCGATCAACGCAGATGTACCACAATGGTAGAGCATGATTTAGAAACATCACTAAACATAATAGTAGTATATGCAATAACTCAATTTACCAGAATTGCATTCTCTTCTTCTAGAAACACCTGCTACATTAACAAAAAAATTGTAGGAATTCATAAACTTATAACTCGCTCCAATCTTGATGTGTACCAATGAAACTTCTAGACAACATACTAGATAGGTTCAGCAAGAAACCCTTTAATGTGCAACCTCTGATTATAAATGTAAACAACTTTCAATCATTCTGATCTTCACAACTTCACAGACTGCCCGCAACATATTTTTTCTAATTTTCTCAATTTCCTCAACATATACATCCTTCAGAATCATCAATGCTAATAGTGTTGACATCAATTACAACCACATATCAACAACACAACCACAACATCCAACATAAAGCACTTGGTGATTATGATTGTTTCGAGAAACTTCGTGTTACTCTAGTCAAGATCTCATTGTGGGACTTGCTTCAATATGCTCCATTTTATCAAGGTATTCTTTAGGAAGCCTTGAAAAATATCATCTTTCCTTCTTCTACAAGGTCTATGGATGTTAATATGTTGATAGCTCATATTCGAGTGGATTTTCTGAATATTACGTTCTATCTGCAAGAACTCTCACCTCTAGAAGTACAGAAGCAAGCGAACCCTCTAATGATCATAGTTAACGTTAATAAAATTGACATTAGACATACTCTCATTGACACTGGTTTAGCACCCAATGTGTGTAATATTGATCTATTGCCTAATACTAACATTGATTCATATTCTCTTAATGCTTCTTTTATTTTTGTTCGTGGGTTTGATAATGTTGGTCGACAAGCCCTAGGCATGATAGTATTTCCCTTGAGGTTGGGACCCATTACTGTACCCACCCTTATATATTTTATGTCAAAAAAGTTACCTTATAATCTTCTCCTCGATAGACCATGGATTTATGCTATGGGTGCAATCTTGTCTACTTTACATAAATCTATTAATTTTATTTGCAATAATTGAGTAGTCACAGTTAGGGATGACCCTAAGTCTCTGCACTTATGTGAGATGGTATTTGTCATTGAAGTTTTAGTTGTGCCTACTCGTATCCCTTCATTGGCTTCCAATGTGTTGATTTCTACTCCCATGGTACCTATTACATAGGATACTCTTGAGATGGATATCTCTAAAGATCCTTTTGAAGTGAGAAATATTAAGTTTTCCCCTTCTACCTCTTCTCAAAAGAATGCATGTCTTGGTAATGATTGGGGTTCTCTAGACTTTATAGAATCCCTCATTGGAGAATATAAAGTCAACCCGATCCACTTAAGCCTTCCAATAACATCATCCAAACCTATTATCAAATATGATTATTCTTTTGTATCATGGGATAATGTGAGCAATAGTTGTGATGTCCTTACTGTTGATCCTCCTCCTTCTGAGGAAGATGATCGCACTTTTATTAAAGATTTTAATGATGGTAGTCTTATCAAGAAGGATGATGGAGATATTTTAGAAGAGTGTAATCCCCATTGTTGGAATAATACTCTCTATGTAGATCCTCCTTCTTAATGTTTACAAACACATTATAGCCCTAGCTTCAAGCTTGTCTCTAAATATGGCTATGAGTGTAAAGGTTGTGGGTGTAATAAACAAGGAATTCAGGTCCCTAGAGAATGTGAACCTCGTAAGTGTAATTTGGGGCTTGGTTTCTTGAATGAACAATCTAAATGAAAACCATGGTTGAATGGAAACATGATTTCTGCTTAACCTCATTCTCCTGGATTGATTCATCTACCATTATTCGTTGTCTTTGTGCCTTCTTATTGTGAGCATTCAAACTTTTCTCCACAAGAGAAAGGGTTTCTTCCTCCTCCTTATTCCTTATCTAAGCAAGAGTGTATCTTGTTGAGGCTTCTTAAATCCCACTTAATTACTCTTCTTCCTCCTACACATAAGAAATTTCATAAGCATGATAAAGCAAAACATTCTTTCTATGCATACCATCGAGTTCCCAGCCACTCCACTAGTAAATGTAAATCCTTGAAGGATAAAATACAACTTCATGATTCTAGTGTCATCACTCTTCCATTTTGCTGATACACCTCTACCTTTTCTTTGTATGATAAGTGATATCGAGTTCCACCTCTATCTTGTCTATTCTAAGAATATTTTCATGAGGTTCTCACACCTCCCTTCAATATTATATTGAATGGTTGTCCTACCTTGTATGTTGGGGGTAGTGATAACTTGTTGCGAAGATGTGCATCCTTCTTAATGACCCCCTCTCTTCTCCATGTATTTCAAGTGGACCATCCCTTGAGTGGACCCCTTTTCTCTTGAAGGGTTCCCAAGGGACCCCCTTTGAAATTTTTTATGTCAAATGAATTTTATGGCATATAGCTTGGGGGCAGCCCGACTAGACCTATTTTTATATCTTGACATCTAGCTTGGGGGCATGCCGACTAGATCCATTCAAGCTTACCTTGCATGACCAAGCATCTGTGAGGACCCAATCTGACTCTACAAAGTCCCCTATTGGGCTTCCCTTAGGAGAGAGTACTTGGGGTGCCTTATTTGCAAGTATGAGGACTTGTAAAGTGCTTTCATCCTGCGGGATCTATTCACCATTGGTCTGCGGGCCTCTGGTGTAGTTTGTTGAACTTTGTAGGAGAGAGTACCTATAGAGCCTTTTTTTAACCTTTCGCAGGTCTATGGATCTACAACACATTTTTTTAACTCTCCTTGGGTCTGAGGACTTGTGGATCCATCTCTCTTGGAATTTTCATTCCTTTCTAGCTTCTCCATTTCTCTCTTAAATTCTCTTTCTTCTCAATTGTGTATATTGGATCAAAGATCTGCATCTTCTTCATCTTGATTATATGCTCTTTCTCTCTTTGATATTGGTTTCTTCCTTGAATTTTGGGTGCATTCTTCTCTTGAAGCAATCAATCCTTACATTCTTCTCTTCATTTTAGAATTCTTCTATGCATTATTGTTTTTAATTTGGGGATGACACATAGTACTGAGACAACCTTTTACATCGAGGTCTCTTTCACTTTGTTGACTCAAATCCTTTAGTTTGTTGTGTACCTATGTGTATGTGTTTTTATATGTTCTAACCACATGATGTAATGGATTTTTATATTCTAACATTGTTGTCTCATGGAGGTCTTTGTTGTCTAATGCATTTTTTTTGTAGGTCTTCATCCTGGGGGCATGCTTCCTTGGTTCAAAGATTTGTATGCTTCCTCTATATTATCCTTTTGGCATCATGATATTATTTATGTTTAGTATATTTCCTTTAGCATTCATATTAGTGTATATTCATATGTTCGCTAAAGTGGGGGAAAAATGTATTGTCGTAAAATTGCACCCCTTGCAATTTCACATACATTCTTGTATCTACTTTAGTTTCCACTCCCTTATAACTTTTCTAAGATTATTTTAGCCCTTGCATCATCTTTTTCCCCTCTCAGGATGCTTAGGACCCCTTTTTAGCAACTACCTTTGTGTGTCATCTTTGCATTAAACCTTGGGCTTCTCCTATTCTTGTTATTTTGTAGCATGTTTTGTCTAGACACTAGCATGCCATGCGGATTTCCACATGCTGCGCTAGCATCCTATGACATTTCAATGTTCAAACTACTATTTTTGAGTGCCTTTCCACTAGTCATCCCCTTTTTTCGGTGGTAGCAACCTGAGATGTCTTGTAACCACTCGAGAATATTCTTTTCCCTCATATTATATCTTTTTAATCCATTCTTTCAATTCATTGGTCTCTCTAGAGATTTCTCTCTTGGATACACTCACTTTTCCCTCTTTACTCTCTTGCTTGCACAAATCTCTCACTTGTTACAGCAACCTCAAGCACTCTCACATCCTTACAACACTCTTTGTAGCTCTCTTATCTCTTGCAGCTATCTTTGCTTCTCTCTTTGGCTTCCTTAAGCCTTGCAGCTAACATCTCCCTTACTTTGTGCTTTTGAGCATTCTATGATTTCACACATCCCCTATTAATTGCATCTCTATCTTGTGATACAATTTCCCCTCCTTGAGTGGGGATTTATTTTATCACTCCATATTGGCTTACTTTGTTCACTTTCTCTATCTATCTAGTTGTTCGTCAAGGTGGGAACACCAAAATGGGGGTTTACTAAGGCAAGCCCCTATATTGCCCCACCATTTTCTCTCAATCTTACATATGTAGGTATTAAACATATCTACTAGCTGGAGGCTTCATTACTCAGGTTTTTGTGAGCATTCTCTTTCTCTATCCTCATTAGTTCAATCATTTACTTTACTTTATTTTAGTTTTACTACTTTTTGTTATTTTTCTATATTTTGGAAATTCTCAATAATTAGATTGTTAGTAGTCTCTTTGTTGTTTTCTGAGACCTTCTCAATTTTTAGTCCATACAAGATGTCAGTGCACCTTTGGGACTCTAGTGCATCATGTTGTAGTATGAATTTTTTGCTTCTATCCTATGGCTGAAAACTTGCTAGTTTGTCCAGAAAACCTTAGTGACCTTCTCTTTCTGATTCTGAAACTCTAGCTTTATTCCTTGAGGTAGTTTAGGGTAGTTCACCCCTTGGGATTCTCTTTAGAATAAAGAGACTCATGACTAGTGAATCCCCCTTATCTACAGTGCTACATAAAACAAACATGGAAACTACATGTTCTATGTTATAGGAGAAATGATCAATAAATTTTCCAACAAGTTTATGTTGGAAGTCTATGTAGTTTGTGCTTTCATTGATTTCAATAGATCTATGTTGTTGCATTAATTTCAACCTTTGGGATGTTGTGATTTGTTGCATTATATTGTCATTAGTAGTCTCATTGGTGTCAACCTCTAGTGTTTCCTTAATAAGCATGTGTGTGGTTGAGTTTGTGTATTGTAATTGGTTTGTTTGAGATAAGGATGTGGTTTAGATTATGAGAATGTGTTTGTGGTGCTTGGTTTCCAAGATTTTTGAGAAAATTTGAGGAAACGGTGTGGTAAAGAGTGTTCAGTGTAGCAAAGTAGTGTTTAGTGTTTTTCTCCGCATTTATTTTGTATTAAGGATCTTCTTATTTGGTTTGGATATGTTTATTAGTGTTGTTCATAAGTGTTATATCTAGATTTTATTGTCCTAGATCGATGTGTTGAGAAATTTGTGTTCACCAGTGTGTGAACTGTGAAAGCAATGTTGTCTAGGAGAAATGATTTTGCTCTACATTTCTCTGGAGTGTCATTTCTAGTCTTACAGATCAGAGAGTGTGCTTACAATGCTCGTATCTATATATAGTCTAATTTGTTCAAATATTTGTACTCTTCAAGGTTAGATTCAAGTGTTATAGTATGTGGAAGCTTAACTAGGTGTATAAGATGAATGTTCTTCAGGTGAAAGTTGTTACAAAGGAATTTGTTGGATTTCAGGATGTTTATGATTATTTTTGAGTGTTTTGTGTGGTTTGCAAGTCATCTTTGGATAAAAGTAAGCATGTAATTAAATATCTAATGGTTTTAACATAGATTCGACTGATGGGTGTTTATAATAATTGTGGATATGCTTCGATATTTTTGGAAGTGTGGTGTGGTTTGTATGAGTGGATTTAGGTCCACTTTCATTCCTCTCCACTGTGTGAATTCTTAGTGCCAAACTCATTTGAGTTTTCACATTTGAGGTGCATAGCTGACCTTGTAGATTATTTTCAAGGTTGAGGATGGTATATATATATATATGTGTTGAGTTGATGAAGGATTGTATGTATGAAGTGTGTGTGATATGAATTATTATGTGAAGTGTGAAAGTGAAAAGTATAGTGTGAGCTTTAATAACTAAGACTACTGGAAGCAGTGAACAAAAGGTGTCTACATTCTTTAGAGATAGTTTGTATGTACTAGTGATGGTGCAATAGTGGAACATTTCTATTGCTCTAAGATGGATTTTGTTCTATATTTTTGCACACATGCCCCACTAAAAGTGGGGAACCTCTCTTGGCATACCTTTTTGGCCCATTTTTTGTGGCTTGCCCCCTCTTTGTGCTTATCTTTGAAAATCTTGGGGTTTTGGTCTTTGGTGCTTGCCTTGGTTGTGGGTGCCTTTGTGTTGAGTTCCTGTTAGTTTTGGAGTCTTACAGATGTCCTCTCTGGGGTGGTCTTATTTTTCCTTCTGTTTTTCCCCTTGGTATTTTTGTTTGGGTCCTAAGGGTTGGTTTTCTCCCTTAGGTTTTCCTTGTTTGCCTTGTTCCCTTTGTTCTATCAGAGGTGGAACCGAGATGAGACTAAACTTTGAACTTTGGCAAATATCTCAATTTTATTCCCCTTCCCGTTTCAACTCTGCTTCCTACTCTTTTTCCTTCTTCTTCATTTTCTTTGCTTCGCTTTCCCTTTTGTTCTGTCAGAGGCGGGACTGGGATGGATCTGAAATTTGAACTTTCATGAAGTTCACGGTTATGTTCTCATTCCCATTTTGGCTCCGCCTCCTGCATTCTCATTTTTTCGTTGTTTGTTTGTCTTCGGCCTTCGGGTTGGTTTTCCTCCCTTAGGTTTTCCTCGGTTTGCTTTTATGTCATTTTGTCAGAGGCGAGACTGGGATGGGACTGAATTGTGAACTTTGGCTAAGTTCAGGATTTGGTTTTCGTTCTCATTTTGGCTCTACTTCTCGTGTCTTTATCATTTCATTTTGTTCAGCCTTTGGGTTGGCTGCTTTCCTCTTCATTCTAGTTCCGCCTCCGCTTCCGCCGAGGTTGGTTTTTTTTCTACCTCTGCCTATTTCCCTTCGGTTCCCATTTTGGTTATCGTTCTACCTTTGCTTTTGTTGGGGTTGGTTTTGTTTCTACCTCTATCTATTTCCCTTCAATTCCTATTTTGGTTCTCGTTCTGCCTTCGCTTCTGCCGAGGTTGGTTTTGTTTCCACCTCTGCCTATTTTCCTCTTCGTTCTTGTTCTTCTTTTGTTCTCACTTTCACCTGGGTTTATGTGTGATTCTCTTGCCTTAGGAACTCTAATGGACCTGCTTGGATTTTGATGGTGTATTGAGCATTAATGGTAGCCCATTTGAATGTAGTTTGGATCGAGCTAGGGTTGTTGGGTGTACTTTGAGCATTTGGCATGATTTGTGAGTGCAATCAAGTGCGCTTTGTAGCTATTGTTAGATGAAACACATCCCTACACGCAAGGTCAATTTGGTTGGTGACCATTAATGGTAGGAAAACATGATCTAAAGGGGATTAACCTAGGTTTGTTTGATCTAAGTTGTTCATTTTCCCAGCTCAGATCCAATCGGTGGCTCATATCCATGCTGGTGTTTTCGCACACGTTGTTGTTCACGGAGTTGAAGTCTTTTTTGGTGGGTGTGGCTCAAGGATCTATTCCCTAGATTTGTGCAATCCTAGATCAATCTAATGGGGGTCCTTGTTGCATCCAGTTCTTGACGGTGAGTTATTGCTAGTTGTCGGGGCCAATTTGGTTGGTGGTCGAGCTTCTTTGTAACCCTAGCTCTGGTTCATGCAGGCCTATTTTTCTATAAGTATGGCACTCTGCCTCATTTATAAGGGTTTTGTGGAGCTTTGAGATTAGTAGGTTGGGATCAGTACGTTAGGTTAGAGTTCTTCCATTGACTGGTGAAGTCATAATACTTGTAGATAGTAGATTTAGCAACAGAGTAGCATGTTAGAAGATAAGAAGTTAGTTTTTACATTTCAAGCAAGTGTTGTAACAGACTGGAATTGTTGCAAATGTGATGATTTAATACAAAGTGAAGACATTATGTTACGACCGGTGCCTTCTCTTGCATTGAATAATCTTGCATGGTTCTTGTTCTATCTTTTAAATCACTTGGAAATGTTTGAATATATCTTAGGTTTAATTAGTAATGCTTGTGGTTTAATGCTTGGAGTGTTGTAGCAATCCTTGGTTCATAATTTGGGTAGCTTCTTGATTGTGGGAATGTTGTGCAAGTTCAACCTGTACCTCATATTCATGTGCTTAGTTCAACTACAGATATTCCTTCACTTTGATTGAATGAATTCCCACAGTCTAAAAATCTTTAACACCTTAGAAGATTGCACTATTTTCTGCAAGATTGTAGGTATAGCCTGGGTCGACCAGAAATTAGTTTAAGGGATTGGTCCATTCCAGGTATTTCATCATTTGCATGGTTAATCTTAGAAGTAGTGTTAACATTAGGACTTCTGAAACCCTCATCTTTTGTTGTTTCTTTTATTATATGGTCATAACAGAAATTAAAGCATCACCATATCTTGAAATCTGATGAGTTTAGAGCTTCCAATATTTGTGCGGAAGACCTCTTGTGATTACCATCATTTTCACATTTTATCATTGAGTTTGTTCTACTATATTATCATAACCTGACACCCGTGAGACCTTGGGGTTATCTCTTTGTTCATAGAGACCAACCTTTCAAGAGAGATAGGATAACTTTTATTTTTTCTGAGTTGTTGTTGTGCAAAAACACCAAACAACAGGATTGGCACTAGAAGGAGGGCCTAAACAAGCAAGCTAGAGCATTTTCTAAATGCCATTTCTCCTTAGAGGCTCAGAAGGAGAATCAGATCTAGACCAGGAGAAGAAGAAGAAGAGTTTCATGAATTGCCACCTCCAACTAGGTCAAGAAGGAGTAGAAGAAGGGAGGAACCATCATCCAATCCATCATTTCCACCATTCCCACCTCCATCCACTTCATCTTCATCTGATTCTGAGACTAGTTCCATTCCACAACCCCAACCATTCATCCATCAACCATTACCACCTCCACCAATGGCTTTCTTGGCGAATAACCCATCACCTTTGACATTCAACAACTACAATGTTATGCCCAAGAACCCTGAGCATTTTTTCTCTAAGTTTCACACAAATGACCCAAATAGGATAGTAGAAGATCACATTAGGATCTTTCAAACTTGTTTGAGAGATAGAGGGATTAATCATGAGGATGTTGCATGTAGAATTTTCCCATATTCTCTAGGAGAGGAGGCCTTTATAACCATTTACCTCTTTCTTCCATCTCTAACTGGATTGAGCTTGAGGTTGCATTCCTGCTCAAATTTAAGATTCCCATTAGTGCTAATGAGCTATATATGCAGTTTACTAGGGAAAAAAGAGAGGTTAATGAGCCTATAGGATCATTCAACAATAGGTTCCACCGAGCATACACTAGACTTCAAGCACCTTATGCTGGAAATGAGGACACTACCCTAGAGGTCTACTTTGAAGCCCTTGAAAGTCTTACATCCACCTTCCTTAAGTGGAGAACTAATCTCCCAACTACCCTTCTCACTGCATATGCAGAGTCTGTTAAGGTTAGTACAGACCTGAGACAATACCTGTTAGGACCTCTGCCATCTCTGGGACCTTCTTCTCACCCAATCCAAGTCCAATCTCTCAACTAGGCTCTGACCAATCACATCCCTATCATGAATCCTATTCCATAGTTTCCTTTGGTCCCTCACCTAGGTCATCCAATAAACTAGGTCCAACCAATGCCCGGTTATCTTCAACAGAATGCTAACCATCCCCTCCATTCACAGTCACAATCTAGTTTACCTAAATATTTATAGAACTCAGAAGTTTTGAATCAGTCTACTAGTTCTGGAGGAGCGCTAGGATACCCCCCAAACACTTTGAATCCAGTCCCTTACAACAATCCTGATAAAGAAAGGTTAGATGAGCTAACCTAGCAAGTGAATAAGTTTAACATGGAGGTAACCTACTTGAGGAACTAGAACAATCAACTCCAAGCTAATCAGAAGAGCATGAAATCAAGTTATAACAGAGGGCAACACTATGACATCAATTAGAACTTTGAAAGAGGACAAGGTTCTAGTCAGAACTTTGATAGAAATCAACAAGGTGGACAAGGATTTGAAAGAAGACAACCACCTAGGAAAAAATAGGTTGTGGAACACTGGGCCTAACAATGGAGGATTCCCCACTCTACTAGATCAACCTTCCAATCCAGAGAAACCTTCAGGTGAGGTGTACTTAGCAAAGGCTGCTTTGTCTGGATGGTGTAGGCTTCATAAGACCAGTCAACATTCTGAGCTTGACTACCCTAAATTTCAAATTGTTGCTTCCATTTTTCAATATGAAGTTGAAAACAACTCCACTGGCCAATAATTGGTACCCTCAAATCCCTATGATTCCCCAATTTTGGTATTGAATCATGCTCCTTTCTCGAGGGATGAGGAGAATGAACCAGAAGAGGAATCAAGTAGCCAAAATGCAGAGGTTGAACAAGTGCCCAATGAAGATGAAATCTCTCAACTATTTGATGAATAAATTGAGAATGAAAATGGCCCATTGGATGAAGGAGAGGCTGATGTTGAAGAAGTGCAGATGTTTCAGCAACCTATCAGAAAGTATGATCTGAGGAGCAAGCCCCACAGGAATCCAAAAGTTGGAGGACCATTTACTACATTTTGCCCTCCACACAATTTTTCTACTCCACCGGATCCACATACCAATAAAAATCCATCTTACCCTCAAGTTCCAACACAATACCTCACAAAAGAAGGACAACCGGATGTTTCCAAAGCAAGCAATGTTGATGCAGCAAGGGATAGGAAGACTGGTCATTCCAAGGAGGTCCACACTGACATCACTATGGAAAAGCTGGGAGAATATGTCACTGAGGAACTCCAAAAAGTAAAGGTGAGTCTTTCTACTTTTGAGTTATTAAGAGTTCCTAAAATCATAAATATAGTCCTAGGATCCTTTAATTCAAGTATAGCAACACTAGGAGTAGCAACCAATGAGGCAATTGCAAGGCCTCCTAGTTCACAAATACCCAAATTTCTTATTCAATCACAACCCATGGATATGGGTAAAGAAAAAGATAAGGGTTGGGTTGCACAAGCTAACTCACAGTTGAGTTTATTCCAAGGAAAAATGGAAACCCCTCCTTTTCTAATTTCTATTCGTATATTTGGTAAAAATTCGCACAATTTCGTGCTAGATTCAGGAGCATCCACAAATGTTATTCCATTTGTTGTCTGTAGGGCTCTTGGTATTACCCCTACAACCTCTCAAAAGAAGGTCACCCAATTGGACAAAAAATAGGTGAATATTGTAGGAGAACTAAACATAATTCCCATGCAAGTTGCCTCGGATCCTGAAGTACAACAAGTACTTAATATTCAAGTAGTTGACATTCCTAACACTTATGGTCTGATCTTGGGTAGAGATTTTACCAAGGCACTAAATGGATACACATCCACAGATTATTCTCAAATGTGGCTCCACTGGAAAGGAGTCCCAAATCATATCAAAATTGAGAGAGAACCTAGAATTAAGTATGTCCTTACTGAGTATTAGAATACTTCAAATGAGATACTGGTATCATAAGTCAGTATGGAGAACTATGTCCTAGCCTCGCCTGCTTTGGACATAGAAGAAATCTTGGTGTTTCAAAGCTCTTCTGGTGAACCCACATCAGAAGCCAGCAGCTCTGAGGTGCAATTTGAACAAACCAAGGAACTTGATGATCAGGTAGATAGATAACTCAGTCTGTTGGATAACTTCCAGGAGTTTATCCAAAAATGTGTAGAAGATTAGATTCAGTTGGGTAGAAATATGAACTTAGAAGAACTGCTTCTTCCTAATTGGTGTAGAGTTCATGATGCTCCTCATTCTGAATTGGAATGTTGCTTGTGTCAAACTGCAGCAGAACATATACAAAGGCACATTAACACAACCCCAACCGTTGAGTCAAATATACAGAGCATTCAAAATAGTCAAAAGGGGAAGGATCAAAAACCTCCTGAAGTGCCTTTGGGTGGTAGTAAGGACAATGGTATCCCATGAAAATCAAGAGCTAATGATTGCTGGACATTAAGGTTTGATGGATCCAAATCCAAGCAAGGTGCTAGAGTAGGGCTTGAGTTGATCATTCCTAAGGGTAAAACCTACTTTGTTGCTCATAGACTCCAATTCTAGTGCACTAACAACGTAGCTAAGTATGAAGCTCTAGTTCATGGGCTACTAATGGCATTGAGAAATAAAGTTAAAACTATGCAAGTGTTTGGAGATTCCAAGCTAGTGGTCAGGCAAGTAAGGAAACAATACTCTTGTCATGACAGAAGGATGGCCAATTATAGACACAGAATATGGGATATTATTGAAGGATTTGATCCTTTCAACATTCAACTGATACCTCAGAGTAAGAATCAAACTGTTGATTCTCTGGCACAAGTAGCAAGTACATTGTAGCCCTTATCACTTTCAGGCTTAAAGAAGTTCATTATGGAACTTGTTCCTGTACCCTTAGTGCCTGACAATGTCACCAATTTTCAGGTATTTGAAGATGATAAGCATATTCTTGATTTTATCACTAGTTGTGATGTGTTTGCTTCTCAAGTAATTGATGAGGTTGAACCTCAAGAGGCTGAAATTGACCTAGAAGGGGTCCTCAATCTGAAAACTAATACCATCCTAAGAGGCATGGTGCAATTGGAGAGTATCTTTGATCTAGATAGGATCAGAGATTAGGAGCAGAAAATGAAGAGGGAATCCCTCAACTGTCAGTTTGAAACATACAACATGGGGACCTAAAGTGATGTCAAGAATGTCTTTATTGGTAAGGTGTGCACTCTAGAGGAGAGGAAATGAATTATCGATTCCTTTCACACATATCAAGATGTGATAGTCTAGAGTTATGATGACTTGAGGACATATGACACTTCGATCATTACCCATACTATCCCCCTCAAGTCAAATGTTAAGTCATTCAGGCAAAGACAAAGACCAATTAATGCTTTGCTAGAGCCCATTATTCAAAAGGAAGTGCAGAAGCTACTCTCAACTAAAATCATATTCCCAGTAAGACACTCAACATGGGTTGCAAACTTGGTCCCGGTTAGGAAGAAAAATGGAGAAATCAGACTATGTGTTGATTTCAGGAACCTGAACAGAGCATCAGAATAAGATAATTATCCAATCCCTTCACTAGATGAGGTGCTTCAAGCTGTCAATGGATCTCAGATGATTTCCTTTTCGGATGGGTAATCTAGATACAATCAGGTCATGGTCCAATATGAGGATAGGCACAAGATTTCCTTTACTACAAAATGGGGAATGTTTGCTTACCAGATAATGCCCTTTGGATTAATCAATGTTGGAGCTACATTCCAAAGAGCTATGAATATTTCCTTCAGGGACATCATTGGCAAGTGCATAATCATCTACATGGATGATTTGATAGTCTTTTCCAAGATGTGAAGTGAACATGTTGCATATTTGTGTAAAGTATTCCAAAAGTGTAAAGAATTTGGTAGTTCACTTAATCCGAAGAAGTGAATCTTTGGAGTCACTGAGGGAAATTTGTTATGACATGTTATTTCAGAACAAGGTATTGCCATTGATCCTGAACGAATGGATGCTATACTAAAAATTCAACCCTCTGCAAGCAAGAAAGAAATGAATTCATTCTTTGGCAAGATTAACTTTGTCAAGAAATTTATCACTGGATTTGCAGAAATAGTCAAGCCATTAAATGCCATGTTGAAGCAAGAAGCAAAGGTTGAATGGAATACAGAGGCTAAGGAATCATTTTCATAAATCAAGAGAGTTATTGTTGAGGCCCCTATTTTGGTAAGTCTTGATTATGCTAAGCCATTCTACATCTATTCATTTGCTTCTGATCACTCTTGTGCAGGCTTGTTGACACAAAATTTTGATCAAGGGAATGAACATCCCAAAGCATTCATGAGTGCACCTTTGAAAGATGCAGAACTGAGGTATCCTAATGTTGAAAAGCAGGCTTATGCCTTGATCTAAATTATGAAGAATTTTAGACACTATATACTGAGAAACAAGGTCTTTGCTATAGTCCCTAATCCTACACTCAAGTTGTTGTTGATGCAAAATGAGTTGGGTGAATGCAAAGCCAAGTGGGTGACTATGTTACAAGAATATGATATTGAAATTCAACCCATGAAGTTGGTAAGAGGGTAGGGACTAACCAAGACAATGGCATAAATGGGTCCCGACCTTGTTGCCCAGCATTATAACCTTGAAGATGTTTCTCCGGGGGACTGGTATGATGACATTATCTACTACTTGTTGAATCAGCAATGTCCCAAACATCTTAATCTAGTACAAAGGAGAGCTCTACGTTTGAAGAGTGGTAGTTTTACGATGAAGGGAGTTGTCTTATATAAGAGAAATCATGAAGGTGTCTACCTGAGATGCCTATGGAAAGAAGAGGCAGGGAGATTAATGACTAAATTTCATGATAAATATGGTACAGGCCATGGTTCAGCACCTTCCACTACAAATCAGATCCTGAGGGTAGGCTATTATTGGCCTACCTTTTTCAAGGACACACATCACCACGTGAGAACTTGCCATGTGTGTCAAATTGCAGCAAGCAAGGAGAGGTGTGCAGCTCTTCCACTTCGGCTTTTCATAGAGGTAAAACCATTTGCACAATGGGGAATGGACTTCATAGGTCCAATCAACCCATCTTCATCTACAGGCCACAGGTATATTCTTACCATAGCTGATTATTTTACTAGGTGGACTGAATCTCTTGCATGCAAACAATGTACTTCTGAAGTAGTAATCAATTTCATGGAGTCTAGTATTATCAATCACTTTGGTTGTCCATTGGCTTTAGTTTGTGACAATTGTCTTGCATTTGCATCATTAAAGTTTTCTAATTGGGCTTATGACCATGGAATTTCCACAAAATTTGCATCCAATTACTACCCACAGGGGAATGGTTTGGCTAAGTCTTCCAATAAAAACCTATTGACAGTCATCTGAAAACTACTCGAAAAGGATCCCAAGGATTGGCATACCTAGCTCAGATTTTCTCTTTGGGAAAACCGCACTAGACAGAAGACATCCTTAGGAACCTCTCTTTATCATTTAGTGTATGGATTGGAACCTATCTTTCTCATCCAGCTGAAGATCCCCACCCTACAATTCATCAATGAATATTATGATGGAGAGGATAAATGTGAAGTCGGCATAACTGAATTGTTACACCTTTGGGAGAGAAGAGATGAAGCCCTAGAAAACTTTTCCAAACATCAAGGTATAGTGAAAAGATGGTTTGATAGGAGATCCAAGGTGAAAGCCTTTAGAATCTCTAACTTGGTTCTCTACTAGGATAAATCCCATGACAAAAAGGGGGAGCATGGAAAATTTGACAAGCTTTGGCTTGGACCTTATTAGATTGCAGAGATTATGGGAGATAATGCCTTACATTTGAAAACACTCACTAGAGGAGATATCCCACTGCCTGTCAATGGGTAGTATTTGAAGCATTATTTTCAGTCTTGAGTTGTTCTCAACTCTGTCCTTGTACATAAGTAGTTTGGGTTTCCTTTCTGTTGTTTTGGTTGCTTCTTTTGGTTTGGGTTTCTTTTCTTTTGCCTTGTTTTCTTGCTATTGTTCTGGTTTTGATTTGCTTTGCTCTGCTTGGGTTGTTTTCCATGTTGCTCTTCATTTTTGGGGGTTTTCCTAATTTCCTCTGGGCTTGTTACATCAGTACAACCACCTACTAGTCTGGGTCTGCTCTGGGATTTCTTTTACAAACTCTTATAATCTTTTCGGAGTCATTCAAACTAGTAGATTTCCTTCATCTGATGTCGCATGGGCTGGGAGTTAGTGTCACTTGATTAAGTTAAATTCTAGAATGCATTTGGGTCTTATATCTTCACATAAATCTTAAGAATTCCAAGGTTGTATATGGTCTTTAGGAGGTCTGACTAGGTGAAAAATATTAAATTCTACTCTAGTGTCACTATGGTTCTCATCCTTGAGTGTGGGCTTCATTGCCTACAATGAAAAAAGTAAAGCTTTAAAAGCAAATCTCAAAAGAGAATATCAAAAAGAAAGAAAATCAAATATTGAAAATCAAAATCTTCACCTTTTCAAGGGTATCCTAGTATCTCTACCGAAGCTATGGACGCTTGGCTGGTAGTAGAGCTATGAACACTTGACTGGCAGTGAGGCTCTATCTAGGTTGCTTTTGGAGTTAGAATCCTTAGGTAGCCCTGTCAGACTGAGTTTGGTCCTTGTTGCAACTTAGGAAAGGGAAATGAATGCATATGCACACACTTTGACCCTAGTACAGGAAAGGTTGACTTGTTTCTGAAACCTTGTCTATTTGTAACCTGGTGCTTGGAGTGAAACCAGAGATTCTGAGTTCTTGATGCCAGCTTGTCATCAAAATTCTTTGGAGCATTTCCCTAGTGGAGTCGCCATTTGTTGTGCAATTTTGCACACACACCCACTAAAAGTGGGGACCCTCTCTTGGCCTGCCCTTTTGGTCCATTTTCCATGGCTTGCCCCCTCTTTGTGCATATCTTTCAAAATCTTGGGGTTTTCATCTTTGGTGCTTGCCTTGGTTGTGGGTTCCTTTGTGTTGAGTTCCTGTTGGTTTTGGAGTCTTGTGAATGTCATCTCTGGGGTGGTCTTCTTTTTCATTTTGTTTTTCCCCTTGGTATTTTTGTTTGGGTCCTAAGGGTTGGTTTTCTCCCTTAGGTTTTCCTTGTTTTCCTTGTTCCCTCTGTTCCGTCGGAGGTGGAACTGGGATGAGACTAAACTTTGAACTTTGGCTAAGTTCTCAGTTCTGTTCCCGTTCCAGCTCCGCTTTCCGCTCATTTTCCTTCTTCTTCGTTTTCTTTGCTTCGCTTTCCCTTTTGTTCTGTTGGAGATGGGACCGAGATGGATCTGAACTTTGAACTTTCACGAAGTTCATAGTTTTGTTCCTGTTCCCGTTCCGGCTCCACCTCTCGCATTCTTGTTTTTCCGTTGTTTGTTTGTCTTCAGCCTTCGGGTTGGTTTTCCTCCCTTAGGTTTTCCTCGGTTTGCTTTTCTGTCATTTTGTCAGAGGTGAGACCAGGATGGGACTGAATTGTGAACGTTTGCTAAGTTCACGGTTTAGTTTTTGTTCCCATTTCGACTCTGCTTCCCATGTCTTTTTCATTTTGATGTGTTCGGCCTTCGAGTTGGCTGCTTTCCTCGTCATTCTTGTTCTGCCTCCACTTCCGTCGGGGTTGGTTTTGTTTCTGCCTCCACTTGTTTCCCTTTGGTTCTCATTTTGGTTCCTGTTCCACCTCCACTTCCATCGGGGTTGGTTTTGTTTCTGCCTCCGCCTGTTTCCCTTCAGTTCCCATTTTGGTTCCCATTCCTCCTCTACTTCCGCTGGGGTTGGTTTTTTTTCCACCTCCACGTGTTTTCCTCTTCATTCTTGTTCCTGTTTTGTTCTTGCTTGCGCCTAGGTTTGTGCGCAATTCTCTTGCCTTAAGAACTCTAATGGACCTGCTTAGATTTTGATGGTGTATTGAGCATTAATGGTGGATTGTTTGAATGTAGGTTGGATCGAGTTTGGGTTGATGGGTGTACTTTGAGGAATTGGCATGATTTGCGGGTGCAGTCAAGTGCACTTTGCGGCTGCTATCGGACAAAACTCATCCCTGCACGCAAGTTTGATTTGGTTCGTGACCATTAATGGTAGGAAAATGTGATCTGAAGGGGATCAACATGGTTTTGTTTGATCTGATTCATTCATTTTCCCATCTTGGATCCGATCGATGGCTCATATTCATGTTGGTTTTTTCACGTGCGTTGTTGTTCACGCGGGTGAAGTCTTTTTTGGTGGGTGCAGCTCGACGATTTGTTCCCTGGCTTTGTGTGATTCCAGATCGATCTGATGGGGGTCCTTGCTATATTCATTGCTTGACGGTGAGTTATTACTGGTTGTTGTGGCCGATTTGGTTGGTGGTTGAGCTTCTTTGTAACCCTAGCTCTAATTCACATGGGCCTATTTTTTCTATAAGTATGGCACTCTACCTCATTTGTAAAGGTTTGGTGGAGCTTTGAGATCAGTAGGTTGGGATAAGTAGGTTAGGTTAGAGTTCTTCCATTGACTTGTGAAGTCAGAAGACTTGTAGATAGTAGATTTAGCAACAAAGTAGCATGTTAGAAGATTAGAAGTTAATTTTTACATTTCAAGCAAGTGTTGTAATAGACTGGAATTGTTGCAAATGTGATGATTTAATATAAAGTGCAGACATTGTGTTATGACTGGTGCCTTCTCTTGCATTGAATAATCTTGCATGGTTCTTGTTTTATATTTTAAATCACTTGGAAATGTTTGAATATATCTTAGGTTTAATTAGTAATGCTTGTGGTTTAATGCTTGAAGTGTTGTAGCAATCCCTGGTTCATACTTTGGGTAGCTTCTTGATTGTGGGAATGTTGTGCAAGGTCAACCTATACCTCATATTCATGTGCTTAGTTCAACTGTAGATATTCATTCAGTCTAATTGAATGAATGCCGACAGTCTAAAAATCTTTAACACCTTAGAAGATTGCACTATTTTCTGCAAGATTGCAGGTATAGCCCGGGTTGACCAGAAATTAGTTTAATGGATTGGTCCATTCCAAGTATTTCATCATTTGCATGGTTAATCTTAGAAGTAGTGTTAACATTAGGACTTTTGAAACCCTCATTTTTTGTTGTTTCTTTTATTATGTGGTCATGATAGAAATTAAAGCATCACCATAACTTGAAATCTGATGAGTTTAGAGCTTCCAGTATTTGTGCGTAAGACCCCTTGTGATTACCATCATTTTCACATTTTATCACTGTGTTTTTTCTGCTGCATTATCATAACCTGACACCCGTGAGACCTTGGGGTTATCTCTTTGTTCATAGAAACCAACCTTTCAAGAGAGATAGGATAACTTTTATTTTTTCTGAGTTGTTGTGCAGAAACACCAAACAACAAATTTATCATTGTAACAATCTTCTTTCTTCTTTTTTTAATTTGGTAGTGAGCCATTCTTTTCTTCTAGGCAATGATCCTTTTGGTAGTGAGCCTATTGTATTCGATGTTTCAATTACTTTATATTGTGAGCTAATCCTCACCACATGGATTTTCCATTCTTGGGTTTTCCACGTAAATATGGTGTTCTCATGTGTATGGATGTGTTTTCATTAATATTTATCATGTTTATATTTTCCTAATGCATGATAAAGGTTTAATGATTGATAAAGTTTTAAGGACTTATGCAAATTTGAATGTTAATGAGGGTTTTGATGTTTTAATGTAAAACTAATTCACCCCCCTCTCAGTTGTCTTGTGCATTCAATAATTGGTATCAGAGCAAAAATAAGGAGGCTCATCTATTTGGATCTAATTATACATTCTAGAAGACCAAGATGGAAGGTTTCCTTATTTCGCTAGGGTTTGGAGTTTAGAAGTTTGTTGAATCTGGATATATTATGCCTACAAATGGTTTGAGCACTAATGATGAGACAAGGCCTATGAGAACAATGGGAAAGAAAGGTATGCTATTTTAATTGGTCTTTCTAATTTTGAACTTGTGAAATTTATGAATCTCAAATCTACCAGTGAGATCTAGAAGAAGCTAGAGAGCATCTATGAAGGAGATGAAAAAGTCAAGAAAGCTAAGATTCAGAACCTAAAGATCGAATTTCAAGCCCTACGGATGTCACAGGATGAAGATATTACAAGATACATGCATAAAGTGGATGAAGTTGTCAATTCTATAAAAGGCCTTGGTGGAAAACTTGAAGAAGATGAGGTGGTAAAGAAGGTTCTAAGAACTCTTGCTAAATATTATAGACATAAATTTTTTGCTATTGAAGAAGCTAAGAATTTAAATCTGTATTCTAGAGATCAGTTTTTTGGTGCTTTAACTACTTTTGAATTGAGAGAGTTTGGTCCAAGTGATTCAAATAATGAGACTAGTTTTAAAGTTGGCAAAGCTTAAAAGTATGAGGAATTAGATCTGGATGATATTGATGATGTAGAAGCAAACTTTGTGAGGAGATTAAAAAATAGAACTAGAAAATACATAGGTAAGTTACATTTCAAATGTTTCAAATGTGGAAATATTTGTCATTATACTTCAATATGTCTTGTCAAAGCTTCAAAAGATAAATATAAGGAGAACAAAGGTAAATTAGTTAAGAAAAGTTATTATGTTAAAGAAGATGTCAACATATCTAATGATAAATATGATTACCCTGATGATGAGGATAATGAATGATTGCCCATGGCTCTAAATGATGGAACTAATTCTACTAACTCTAAAAGATGTATGAAGGAAAGTGCTTCAAAAATAGGTCATAATATTGAAGGAGCAATGGTGACTGCTTTTAATGCTAGAGAAGAGAAGAATAATTGGATCATTGACAGTGGATGCTCAAATCATATGATTGGTGATGAGAGTAATTTTTGTAAACTTGAGAAGTTTGAAGGAGATCTTGTTAAGTTTGGCGATGAGAAATCCTCTATGATATGTGTAAAAGGTTCAATCAGTTTTGATGGCAAGATAATACAAATGTTCTTTATGTTAAGGGTCTCCAACATTACCTTCTGATTGTAGGATAGATGTGTAGAAATGGATATAACCTTGTGTTTTAGGATGATGGTTGAGAGATCAAAAAAGGCTTTGGAACTCTAGTTGTTGCAGGAAGAAGGATAGATGGAAATTTCTATCAACTCAAACCTATTAATGGTATGTGCTTTATGAATCAAATTAATCAACATTGGCTATGGCATAGAAGAATGTGTCACATCAATTTTGATAGCCTAGTGAGGATTAGTTCAATTCAAGCTGTGAGAGATCTTCCAAAGATTACAAAGCCTATAAATGTCATCTACAAAGAATGTTAGATAGGGAAGTAAGCTAGAAAGAATTTTAAATTCAAAGAAAAATCTACCACCATTCCTTTGGATTTGGTGCATACAAACCTTTTTGGACCTACCAGAACAAGAAGTTTTCAAGGTGAAAATTATTTCATGTTATTGATTGATGATTATTCTAGAATTACTTGGATTACTTTTCTCGAAGAAAAATCAGAAGCTCTAGATAAGTTTAAGGCATTTAAAGCTATGGTTGAGAATTAAATGGATATGAATATCTAATATTTGAGATCTGAAAGAAGTGGATAATTCATCTCCAATGAGTTTAACAATTTCTATGAAGTTTAAGGAATAAAGTGCCATTTTTCAGCCCCTAGAACTCCTCGGTAGAATGGAGTGGTTGAAAGGAAGAATAGGACTATTCAGGAGGCAGCAAGAACAATGGTGAAAGAAGAAAACCTATCATAATTCTACTAGAGAGAAGAAATCCATACTATAGTCTACATACTTAAAAAATCACAAGCAAGGTCAAACAATTCAAATACTCCCTATGAGTTAAGGTATGGAAGGACTCCTACTATCAAATATTCAGAGTGTTTGAAGAAAATTCTATATCGAAAGATATCAAGAAAACTTAGGAAAGTCCGATGCAATATTTGATGAAGGAATCTTCCTTGGATATTCTACAAAAATAAAATATTACTAGTGCTAAAATAAGAAGCTAAAAAGGATTGTTGAAAGTACAAGTGTCAAGGTGGATGAAGATCTACATAAAATTTAGTGATTATGGATGGATATGAGTCAGATGAGTCCTCTTGTAGGGAAGAATAAAAAGATGAAGGTAAGAAAAAATATGTATAGGTTGAAGAGGAAGAAGCTCTAGAAAGGATCCCTAATACCCCTAGGTATGTGCAGAAGAATCATTCTAAAGATCAGATCGTTGGTGACAAAAGTAGAGGTGTATTGACAAGAAGGGTTTCTATGAGAAAAGAACAAGTAAATTTATGTTTAATATCCAAATTTGAACATAAAATAGTGTGTGAAGAATGACAAGATGATTATTGGATCAAAGCTATGGAAGAAGGAACTAATGTAGATTGAGAAGAATTGGACTTGGGAACTTGTCCCAAGACTAGCAAACAAGAATGTGATTTGAACTAAGTGATTATTCTAGAATAAGTTGAATGAGAATGGAGAATTTTTTAGGAATAAGGCAAGGCTTGCGTGTAAAGGCTACTCACAAGTGGAAGGAATTGATTTTAAGGAGGCATTTTCTCCTATGGAAAGAATGGAATCTATTAAGATGTTTTTGGGTTTTAAAGCACACAAGGATTTCAAAGTATATCAGGCGGATGTGAAGTTTGTATTATTGAATGGTGAGCTGGAAGAAGAAGTTTATATTGAACAAAAAAAGGCTTTCAGTTATCAGATAATCCTAATATGGTCTACAAATTGAATAAGGAATTATATAGACTTGAGCAAGCTCCTAGAGCTTGGTATAAAATATTGGATAGGTACTTATTGTAGCAAGGATTTAATAGAGGTACCATAGATATAAATATTTAATTGAAATTTGAGAAAGATAAAATCTTGATTATGGTTATGTATGTTGATGATATAATCTTTGGAGGAAATGAAAGTATATGAAAAATAATTGCAGAAGAGATGCAGAAAGAGTTTGAGATGTCTAAGTTTGGGGAGATGAATTGCTTCCTTGGACTTCAAATCAATCAGATAGAGAAAGGTATATTTATTTCATAATCAAAGTATGTCAAGGAAATTTTGAAGAAGTTTGGAATGGAAGACTCTAAACCAATATGTACTCCTATGGTAATTGGTTGCAAGTTAAGCAAGAATGATGAATCTCCTAAGGTTGATCAAAGCAAGTACAGATCAATGATTGGAGGATTGTTGTATAACTACTACCAGATTGGACATCATGCATGCAATTTTTCTTGTGGATAGATTTCAAGAAGATGGTAGAGAGTCACATGCGGTAGTAGTGAAGAGAATATTTAGATATTTGAAGGGCACTCTGGAAAATGGATTGTGGTATCCAAAGGATATTAATTTCTCACTGAGTGCTTATATTGGTGTAGATTGGGTAGGTTGTATGGATGATAGAAAAAGTGCAAGTGGCGGTGCATTCTTTCTTGAAATAAAGTTGGTGTCTTGGTTAAGCAAGAACCAAGATTCAGTGTCATTGCCTACTATAGAACTAGAATACATTGTGATAACATCTTGTTGCACAGAACTATTGTAGATGAAGAAAAAATTGAAGGATATCAAAGTGGTATATGATGAACCTATTTCTATTTTTTTATAATACAAGTGTTATTAACATTTCAAATAATCTACTAATGCATTCAAGGACAAAGCATATTTCAATCTTGTATCACCTTTTTAGAGAGAAGGTTGTTGAGAATGAGGTGAAGTTGGAGTATGTTCGTACAAAGGATAAAGTTGTTGATATCTTAACAAAGGCTCTTCCTAAGGATACTTTTGAGTATCTCTAGGAGAAGTTAGGGGTTATTTCCCCTCCTTCCAATTAGATGCATAAGATTATGCATCAATCCAGTGGATTTCAAGATTCATTCCTTGTTCTAGAATGATGTTGGTGGATATCTCTCAAGGGGAGTATATAGTAGAATTGTTGGTTGTTGCAATCTAGAAGACCAATATGGAAGGTTTCCTTATTTCGTAATCTAGAAGACATACTATGTAGAATTGTTGGTTGTTGCAATCTATAATACATACTATGTAAAATTCTCATGTACTCATGGATCAACTCTTCCCCTTATCTTTGTCAAATTTAGGCATTTCAATTGGTTCCCCTAGGGGCATGTATTTTTATCTTGGATTTATGTTAGTCCTTGGAGGAACACACTTTGTGTTGCTCTAGACTATATTTTTTTATTATGGATTAGTTTGTGATGGATTAATGTTTGATGTTTTCATTGTTGATATGGAAGGTCCTTTGAGACTTATAATGGGATGAGCCTTGTTTACCACTTTTGCATCCAAAACAGCATCATTTGTTACATTTTTGTTTCAAGACCAAAATTTAGTGTTTTCATGCAATTTGCTGGGTTTTTTGTTAGTCTCTTTAAAGATCTTTACAAATCCTTTTGCAATAATTATTTTCTCGATAGTGATACCCTTCTCAATGACTTAATTAAATGTGTTGGAACAATGGACTCAAAGATGAAACATCAATTTTGAATTAATATTTTCCACAAAAATTTGAATCACTTATTTTTTTGGTATGTGGCAAGAACATTTACTTGAAATATTTCTCCATCTCTATAAGAATGAAGCAAAAGATTCTCCATATTTATGTTTGGTGTTACATAATTTTATTATGGATATCTCTTGCTCAATGTTATAGGAAAAGTATGCAAAAAACTTATCAACTAATTCATCCCAAGTTCTTATACCAAGAGGTAAATGGGTGAACCATTCCATAGCTTGTCCTCTAAGGGTACATGGGAAAAGGCGCATCAAGTATGTGTGATCATAAGTGATATATAGACACATTGTTTTAAATTCCCTAACATGCTCTATAGGATTTCCTTTCCCCTTGTATTTTTCAAATTTTGCTACTTCAAAAAAATTTGGGAAAGGTGGCATGTATATACTTTTATCAAAGGTGTAAGGACATAAGTCTCAAATATTGTGTATTTTTGGTTCTAGTAACTTGGAGTTTTGTGATTTGTTGTTGTAGGCTCTACAACTATTGATCCAATATCTTCATTGGTGATGGTGGTATAGGAGTTGTGTTTTTTTATGTATTATATGTTTGGATTTGTGTAGGACCTTTCCCTAGGTTTGTGTTCTGATAGTTTGATGGTTGATAGGAAGTTGGGATGTTTTTTTTCAATACGTTCAAACTATGGTGTTGTGGCATTAGTTACATGGTTTTATTGAAGTGGGATGTGAATGCTGGGTTTGGATTAGGTGGTATGTGTTGAGAAGAATCACTTTTTTTTTTGTGGTGGAGGTTGGTTCAAGTTTTGGTTTAATCTAGTGAATGTTTGAATTTGGGTTGTGGATATGTATATTTTTATGTTTTGTTGGCTTGATATGGTATTATGTGGAGATGTATTCAAGGGTGTGATGACATTTTTGTTTCTATGTTGTGAAGTGTTGGTCATGTTCCCCTATGACATGGTAAGTGAATTTTTTAACCTTTGATTTTGGATGTGATGACTTTGGTTTGTGATGCTTTGGGTCATCAATATTGTGTTACTTGATTGTGTTTTTGTTTGGGGATGCGATGATATGTAGTAAAGTGGGTTCATTTATTTTTGTTCAAATGTCACATTCGAAGGTATGTTCACACCTATTATGCTATGTGATGTTCTTCCAAGTGACATAATTGTACTCAATTATTGTGAAGTGACTATTTTATTGGGTTGTCACATTAATAGAAACTTGTTCTTGAGATGTCACATTAGGTGTTTATTCCATTATGGTAGAAACATCAAACTCCACGAGAAGCCTAGCTCCCTCTTGTGTAAGTTTTAAAAGATATCTAGTGGGACATTTGACCAATACTACCTCTATTATTTATGTAAACTTAGCATCTTGTGAGGCATCATCCATTTCCTCCTAGGTAAAATCTCATTTAACATAAGTTGAAGTAAAATCGTCATTAACAAGAGGTAAGGTAGATCCTAGTTGGGGTATGGGTTGTGAACTTGAGGATGTTTGTAACTGCATTTGTGCTAGTGGGATCAAAAATAGGATCTATTATAGGATCCATTTGTTTCCTCTTGCTTTGTGACCTTGTTTCGACTATACAAGACTTGATATGCTAAAAGATAGTATTTTTTTGGATTTTTACAAAAAACATAATTGGATTTTTGTGAGTTTAATAAGGCATGCACCTATGCTAAATGATGCGATGTATATGGAATTGTATGCTTTAAATAATGGTTGTAAATAACTTATCCTATATTTTTTTTTATGACTTTGAAGGATACTTGACAAATGATGATAGACCAAGGTAATCAAAAGAAATATCTAGACCTCAAAAGGATCAAGATGGAGACGATGGTTGATAAAATTCAAAACTAGACTATACTAATGAGTTATAGGCCCTACTATTGATAGGATGATGAAAGAGTGTGAGGTAAAGACAATAAAATCATAATTATGGTCTAATCAAAATTTGATTGGTTTCCTAGTTTGAAATGCAAGGTTGATGGTTATGATGGATGAAAATGAAAACTTTAGTCTAAAGATGAAATTAATCTAAGCCAAAGGATAATGTAGAAATTTGAATGCTAGCCTAAGGAAGTTTAGTAAATCCCAGGTATCTATGTTGGGTCTGAAGTTTGGATTCCAAAAGATATACCCTAATTTGTCTCAATGTAAATAGATGCGTGATAGAATGGTTGGTGTGTAACTATGGTTGGTTATCTAGGAATCAAGTGTGTAAAGCAGTTAGTTTTGTGGGGGGTTTTATTTTATGATATAATACACTTACAAAAAATGCAAAAAATAGAATGGTTGTTTGACTCTTGACTTTAGGTAATAAAGGCTTCAGTCTAAAAAGGCCAATGGTGGCACTGGTATAACATAATCATAAACAGTTGAAAACAATCGCAGCCTAATTATTTAGATAGGTTTGTATATTTGGTGTAGCTCACCCAAATACCTCAAGATCAATGTGAAACACTTCTCTTTCGAGAGCAGATGGCCAGAGTTCCAGTGGCACAAGCCCAATATGAAAACAAACCTACCTTTCCTCTCTCCCTAAGAGGCTAGAAAATCCAAACCCAAGAATTTCTATCTCTACTCAAGGGATTCAATGGTGAGTATCTTTCAGAATTATATTATGCCTACCACTACACCAAGCAATGGTTAAAGGCTCCTAGTATTCTAATAAACAGATATTTCTAGTGGGGGACTACCATGAATAAGGAGCTCATTTATAGGAACCTGAGAACTGGGAGGTCCACTCCCACTCTCATCACCAAATAAAGTCTCAATAGACTACGGGTCTCATGGCTCGGCTTCAAATGATGCTAGCCACTCCTTGAGGTATAGCTTTTTCTCTCCCCCTTTCTATACCCCATCAAGAAACGTGGTTGAGGTCTCTAAGGTGATGAAATCTCTAGGCAGGCCTCCTACTGGCCTCCTACTAAAAATAAATAAAGGCTATTATGTGTTTCTCTTACACTCAATATCATACAAGTGTGTGAGGGGAGAGGATATTCACATAATAATCTAGGATAACATAAAGCATGGAAGTGCACAAGACATGAAAACAAAGATTCTTTAACCTTATAAAATCAATTGTGATCTATCTAAAAAATGTAGACACACAAGGTTTGGTTGATTGAAGACTTTGATCAATGTCCTACAACAAATGTATCAATAGTTTATACCTAAGTCTCTCTCAATATCTTGCAACAAACAATATCAATATTTTATAGTGAATTATTCTCCAATTTTTTGCCAAGATAGCTACATGAATAGATTAGTAACACAAAAAACACCTATCTAATTGAAACAATAGAAATAGGGGGGCTACCTTTGAGGAGATATGGTTCCTACTTCACACCATTGTTTCAGTCAAACAAACCCCAGAGATCTCAATCCAAGGATGGAATGAGGGAAAGAGATATGCTAAAGGTTGTCCTAGAGTATGATTAATGACTAAAGAAGGGTTCACCACCAATCTAGGGCTTAGAAAGACTAATAACATGCAAGATCTAATTATGAAACTCAATGATATGCAAGACTACAATAAATGACCTAGAAATGAATGCAAAATAGAATAACAAATTGGGAAATCAGAGAGGTGCACCTAGAAACCTGTAGCAACTTGGATGAAGATCTAAAATTCTGAAAATTCTAAATTTAATGCATATTGGGACTCATACGCCATGTTGGGTGATTTAGTCCAAGATTAGGGTTTCTAGGCTGAAATGGGAATCTGGTGATGGCAAGTTTGGATCTTCAAAAATATAGAAAATGACTTGTACTAGGACTCATATGCCAAAAGTGGTGTATCATTCTTGCTTAGCTTTTTCAGAGGATAAATATTTGAATCTTCTCTTCAATCTCTGCTCTGTCTTCTCAACTTGATTTCTAGATCTAAATTTTTCAATTATGCTCTATAGGTGTCTTTTAGTGCTCTTGTAAACAAGGTGACAACTTTGATAAATTTTCACACTTGACAACTTCTTTCCAATCTTTCTCTTCAATGTGCCTTCAATCTAGACCTGCAAATCACACACTAAACAAAGGGAAAAAATTTATTTTGTTAGTAGAAAGGGGTTTGCCTTGGTCAAACCCTATTTCGATAATCAAACCTTGTAACGAAATCAAATGAAAAGGAGGAACGATGAATGAACAAAATGATATGTTGCAACTCACCAAACCCTAGAAATATTTTTTTGCAAACATGTATGAGATGGCTCCAATGGATGTGGATCTTTATTCTTCCTTGAATGTTGTAGATCTTTAATTGAATGCTTCCTTGAATCATGAAACCCTACATCACAAATGTTATCTCAAAAACAAACATGATGCATGATGACTTTAACATGATGCTTGATACTTGAATAATGCTCCAAAATGCTTGATAATCAACTCTCGAATGCTATTGGATGCTCTTGAATTCTCTTGAATGCTCTAGAATTCTCTAGAATGCTCTTGTAATCTCCAATTTTCTAGAATGCTTGAATACTTGAAAGCTTAGGAGAAAATATGTGAAAAGACCTTGTATTTGTACTTGTTTATGCCAAATTTCCCAAAATTACAACACTACAAGCTAAAATTATATCTAGAAAAATAAAATCCTGCCGAGAATTTGAATTTAATTTAGGTCTAAGCTAAGAGGAACTCATATTCTAGAAGTGGCATATGAGTCCCATTAGGATAAGCTCGGGACACACTTTTCAAGAAATGCTAAGATTCATGTGAAATCTAGATTGAGGCCCTGAAACTTAGGTGGGACCCATATGCCCAAGGTGGCATATGAGTCTAAGATCACTAAATTTGGTTCATACAATCCAAAAACACCTGAATTATGATTCAATGTTGATTCATCTCTGGATTAATCTCAGAAAGATACATTAATTAGGGCTTGTGGATACAAAATAAGGCCAAATAAGGCATAAAGAAGCCTAATTAACAATGAAAACCTTAGATTAGTGTGAAAGTGTTAGGATACACTTTAAAACACCTTGAATAAGGCACAACTAAGTTCATTTAGTTTATGAGGGCCCAAGACCTAATGTGAATGTGTTACACATTACAACACTAAATCAAGGCAATATTAAGCTCAATTTAACAAGGAGGTCCTAAACAAGCACAAAAATGTACAGGGATATTTTTTCTGTTGCAACACTAATCTAAATTAGGAAGTACATAATAATTCAAAACTCAAATCTTTTCCTTTCTTCTTTTCTATTCAAAAGCGACCTGACAAAGAAAAAGCGACCTAATTCTGGTAGAAATGACCATATGCAAAGTAACCTGATTTTGGCATAAGCAACCTAATGCTAAAACAGAAGCTACCTAATTTTGCAAAAGCAACCTTATGCCAAAACAAATATGACCTAATATAGAAGCAACCTAATTTTGAAAAAGAAAATAAAAGTGACTTGATGCAGAAGCCACCTGATTCTGGCATAAGCAACTTAACAACACAACCAAACATGTTGTGGGATCTTGTAGGTAACACAAACTCAATTTCTCATAAAATTTGTTAATATGAGGGATGTGATTCATGTCATGTTTAGCAAATGTAAGATAGCACTTAGGATCAAAATAAAAACCATAAATATCAACCACAAAACCATTAGATTTAAGCTAACAATCCTAATCTATCAATGAAGTATGATAAAAGAATTCAAGAAATATAAATTAAAAAAAAAAATGTTATACCTTTTAAATTAATTTTTAATTCAAAAGGTCAACACTGCCTTCTTCTTCAAATAATTTAGAAGAGGTTATGGGAGAATCAAATAAGAATTTAAAATTATTTGATTTAGAAGGCAGTGTTGACTTTTTAAATTAAAAATTAATTTAATTCAAAAGAGGTGGGGCCAGGACAGTAAATAATGATTTTTAATTATTTACTTCGTGGGAAAATGGGAATGGGAATTTAAATAAATTATTTTATTTAAATTTTGGAGGAAAAGACAAAAGGACAACTAAATAATTAATGAAAATTATTTAATTGTAGAGGAAAAAGATAAAGTCAATAATAATTAAATAAATTTAGGAATTTATTTAATTATAGAGAGACATAGAAAATTAGTGGTGTATTTAAATAAATAAATGTAATTTATTTATTTAAATAATCAGGAGGAATAAAAGATAGGAATTAATTAAACAATTAAGAATTATTTAATTAATAATTGAATTTGGACCATAGGACATAATTAAATATTTTAATTATGTTGAGAAGAAATATGGTAAGTCATGGAAAAATAAAGCTTGTAGGCCTAGGTTATTTTTATATGTCTACATTTTGCCCCTCTTTGTCATGATGCAGTTTATCGCATTGTGACAAAGAAAGTTCAATTCAGAATATGCCCTAGCATAGGTGTGGAGGATCCATGCCCCCTCAAGAAAATTTATGAATTTTGGCAAGGTGCTGAAAAAATTTAGAAAGTGTCCTGATAATTTGAGGGCCAAAAAAATAAGGCGGAAAAGTCGGTTTCAAATTTTAACAAGTTTAGAGCAGCCAAAAGTGCATTTGAACATGCCAAAAAGTGCATCCAATTATAAAACCTAGGTCAAACCCTAATTTACCCCCTATAAATAGGATTGGGGGAGTAAAATCAATTAATTTTCATTGTAGCCCATTGAAGAATTCAAAGCTCTGGACGAGAGGACCTTGCACAAGGATGACAATTCTAGAGGCAGATCACCACGGCTATCGAGTACAGACCTACCGATGGCCAAAGGGCTCAGGACCCGCAATAAGTGACTGATGCCCACTTCATGATTTTGATTTTTCAATAGTTTTAGAGCCTCGAGGTTGGAAAAAAAATGTGTCAAACCAATGTTCAACGCATCTACATGCACGAAGCATGCAATTGTGGTCACTTGCCACACAATTGTTGCATCATGACGTAAGTGCATAGGGAAGGGTAGGCATTAGGTTATAGTGCCACAACTGGGATGAAGTTCAATGCAAGTGTGGAAATGCAACGCAATTGCCTATCCAAACAACGCACTAGAAAAATTGTGATGCAATCAAATTCTCGATCGATGCAAGTGTCTGAAAGACACAAATCACCAAGGATAACGATGCAACTACACTAAAGCGGTGCAACTTCTCAGTCAAACAATGCAATTGCCATAACCTGATGCACCTACGAGTTCAAACAATGCATTTGATTTGTGCACCGCATCTGCTAGGCAAAACAATGCAACTATCTATCATCAAATTTTACTTTGTTTGGGATCATTTTTCTTGTGTAGTTTGGATTGGTTAGGCCGAATAGATGATTTTCATTGATGTGATGACATTGGTTTGTATTGGTAGGTACGATTGTCACCTATTTATACTAGAGAGTATCATCTAGCGACATATGCATTTAGATATCGATTGAGTATAGTAGAGCATCGTCGATTGATGCACCTTAGTTTGTTTCATATGACCTATATGCCCATTATCTGGGCAAACCAAGGTCTTTTGAAAACTTTGGCAGAGAGATATCACTCTGAGACATGCTCATTTCAACTCCTGAAAGGGGAGGCCATAGTGACCCTTGAGGATGTGTATAGGATTCTTAGGATTTTAGTCAGAGGAGAGTGAGTCATTTATGATCCCCAATGAGGGAAGCAGACCTTCATAGACCACTATGAGCATTAGGATGTGGCACAGGTGGGTATGCATAGGTATGAGATCAGCTGGGAGTTCTTAGTTGAGCATTATGGCAGATGGGAGTGTATGTTGTGCACTTTGATAGCTGATGTAGTGATAATTGATTGTAGAGGTCACGATTTTCCTATGGGATGGGGTGAGGTACTGATCAACATGATGCATGATACGGCAGTGTATGCATGGGGGCCTTGTCTACTTGGTATGTTGTATTATCAGCTTCATGATGTGGCCTATAGAGAGGGGACCAGTATCAATTGTGGTATGGCACTCCTTATGATATAGGCTTGGGAGCACATTTTTCGCATTTAGACCACCAGTACAAAGATAGATGGATGAGGGTATGCCTTATGTGTACATATATGCTAGATCAGTTGCACAAACTCAAGTTGGAGACATAGGGTATTGGTGTCATGTCATAGATACATTGGTATATTTTATTTGGAGACCTTACAGGGATTGTGCACAATGGCCCCGAGAGGAGGATCATTTATCATTTTACCAACAATTTAGATATTTGATTGGGTGTATAGTTCAGAGTCAACATATTAGTGAGATGTACCTACCCCAGTGGGTACTGAGACAGTTCGATGAGAGACAAGATGTGTCAATAGGTACTATGAAGTTTTCTAGGCCCTCATGGGAGGTGGTATGGGGGATTGTGATTCTTTTTGTTATAGTAGAGCAGAAAATTGATAGTTTACAGGTAGAGCAGTGGGGTTGGAGAGGGGAACCAGTAGATGTAGGGACCACACCTGAGTTTGATTTAGGGTGGATTTCTCATAGGCCCATTCCATTCACAAATCCTGATCAACCTACGCCAATAGATCAGAGATTAGTTTTACCACGGGTTCGTAGAGAAGGGCGAGGAGACAAATGTTGCACTAGGGGTGGAGATAGGGATGGAGGCAGGGGTGGAAAGGGTGATGGATATGGAGGATATGATGGAGGAGATGGAAGAGATGGAAGAGATGGATAAGGAGGTGGAAGAGGTTGGGGATAATCCAGGAGAGTGAGTCAAAGATTCTCACAGGCATAGTTGTCGCCTATCCAAGAGGTAGGTGAGGGAGAGGAGGAGGAGAGAGAGAGAGGCTATAGTAGAGGGACCTCGCTAAGAGGTGGGAGTGCGGGAGGCGGAGTAGCCAAAGGTGGAGGCAAAGGTAGCCATAGAGGAGGAGGCCCTCAATGTAGGCAAGGAGGATGTGGTTAGCGAGGAGGATATGCATGAGGCTGAGAGGAGGATTTGAGACTGGATAGTAGAGGGATAGGAGGATCCAGATGTGAGGCCAGTATTGCCTCAAGATGCAACGGTCGATCAACGACTGGCGGATATGTAGATTTGGTTGGATGAACCCCTCACTAGGATTAGGGCACTAGAGGGAGAGCTAGAGGTCACCTGGGTGGAGAGGGATCATTTTGTGGTTAGACAGTAGGAGGCAGAGTAGTGGTGTAGTGATTATGTGGAGCTATGTGTTGGGTCAGTGGGAGAGATCATGAGAGAACTGGCGAGGGTGAGTATCGGTAGGGATTATTATAGAGGATTATATGAGAGAGTTGTACCAATTGAGCGATGGGAGCCTAGATTTACTTGGTCCTAGAGTGAGACAGCCAGTGGGTCCAAGAGTCATAGGAGTCAGAGAAGTGTGAGACATTCCTCATCTTCTAGGCAGCCATCTATGTCAAGACATTGTTCATCACATAGCCACAGGCACTCATTAGGGCACAGATTGGGACATATCCATGCATCATCTTTAGGGCATAGATCACATCATAACCAGCCATTCCCAGTAGTACCTGGGTCTTCATAGAGGTAGCTTGTTGTATCTAAGCAAAGATCATCAGCTATTGAGAGAGAGCATCAGTCACCTCGTCTCTTACCCCGAGGGGATGAGGAGGGTGCCAGCTAGGGACTATTTCATGTTACTATTATTATGTTGAGACACTTTATATTTTGACCATCAATCTTGCGAGCTCTATTTTTGGGATCCATCGAGACTATCCTATGACATCATTTTGAGATTATATATATGATGCATTTTTGGTGCGGACTATATGTCATGTGGTGTGTTATTATGCATGATGATTTATGATGTTTATGTGATGTTGCCTATGTTATGATTCCAATGATGATGCATTGTGTTTTATATTATGTATGTATGCATGATGGTATTTTATAATGAGATGTTATTGATGACATTATAATAATGCTCTATTTATGCATGATGCCTAAATACTAATGGATGTGAAAAATTTCATGATTATGATTATTAATGTATTGTTCTAAGATTGTAGATGATGTGATTATGTGATGGATTATGTTTTATGTTGTGATTATGGGTATCATGTACTTATGTGAATAAATGGCATGTATGATGTATGAAATGGAAATGCACCTATATGTTATGTTAATGCAAATGGAATTATGCAAATTATATGTAAATGGATTTCTGCAAATGTGGGATGTATAGCCTATGTGAAATGTACTAATGCAAAATCCTACATGGTCATGTATGTAGTTGTGTTTTTGTGTCACCAGACATTGTTAGAGGGTGGAAGAAGAGGGATTGTTAGATGGAAGGGGAGAGATGTTAGTGTGGATAAAGAAACCTTCAATATTTTTCCAAAGTAAAATTAGGTGTTGCATTAATCATCATTGGGTGGACTATTGCAATGGAAAACAAACACCACGATATGACATAAATTGATGGTGTGCAAGGTCGTGCCATCACATAAAAGAAATAGTCACAGACATGGAGGATTGTGACTCATACAAGGAGCCCAAGTGCCCCATTATTTTTGTCACAACCAACCACATACAGTCATCAAAAAGAAATACAAGCCATGAGATGTTGTTTCTCCTCTAAATCCTATTTAGGATATCCTTGAGGTGACTAGTATCATGACGAAAAAACCAAATGACAGATGTGACCATATTTAGAGATAGTGTTTTTCGAGAGTTCTTTTGGATGTCAAGATTATTAATGTTGAGATGTCAATGTTGATGAAGCCTAGTTTTATGTTAGGTAGGCTAATGTGTGATAAATTTCAAGGAGCCAAATTCAGGAAGGACACATCCTAAATAGATTCGATGTCGGGGGCATCGATCCCCAATGTTGATAGGATCCCTCAAAATGCCAGTTGATAGTGTTGATGCTCAGGAAAGACATGTATTGAAGCAAAATAAGTGACAAGGGTCATTCCCCAGAAAGAAATATCCTAAGAATGACCAAGAATTGATAGTTTGTCGTTGTTATGATACTTTGACCAAGTTTGACTAGATGACCCAATTGACCACGTGCCAAGGTTTGTTTAAGAGTTGTCTGATTTAAGATGTTGCGATGAGACAAACATCGACTCAATAGACCCTAAGGGACGGGACCTAGGGGACCTCAAGGGCTCATCGATGATGGCCTTGCCTACATCATCCACTCAGAGACCACATAGTTCGACAAAGATGGGACAAACATGCTCGTTTATTGAAGACTAACTAACGTGTTTTAACTTGACCTGATGGACCCTAAAAGACTGACCTAGGGGGCCTTGGGGGCACATTCATGATGGCCTTGCCTACGTAGCAAATGCACAGAGACCTCATAGTTTGACCGACGCCATGATCAAGGGCGACAGATTTTAGCGACCGACATGACCAACTTGGAGAAGACCAAGTAACTTTCCTTACTAGACTCAAATGACCAACTTGCATTAAAAACCTAAAAGATTGACTTAGTTGGTCTCAGGGGTACATCAAATGATGACCTTTCCTAAGTAGTAAATGTGTAGAGACCACGTAGTTTGATAATTCTAGCTATGACTTGACTTTGACTGATTTTGACTTTGATTTTGGGATTTTTGAGAGTTATTTGGGTGTTTTTCTTTTTTTCTTTTTTATGGATTTTTGACAATGTTCTGATTTTTTTGTCTTTTGGGAAATATTTGTTTTTTTTTCTTTTGTCAAATATTTGATTTTTGGGGATTTTTGTACATTTTGTGATATATGAGACCATGTGTGAGACCCACTACAGTCAGGTGATAAGGTAAATGTCCCCAGCGAGGTCTAGGACTAACCAGGATGAAGGAGATGGAATGAGACTTGCTCGGAATGCAAGGTGGATGATGTGTGATGCATGATTTCAATTGTTGTCAACCATGGAAATAAATAGAAGAACTTTATGATAGATGTTTTGAGAGTGTCAGAAGACTGGGTATTTATTATGGACAATGGTAGATGGAGTGATAGTAGATGGTGAAGCAAAGATTTCCTACGCATGGCGCATGTTTGCCACGTTTTCACCATGGTACTTATCCAAAGCGCCACCGAAGTGGTTTTCACTATTGGACGGATTATTTCTCTTTATTGTTTTTGATATTTTTTGATTTTTTTTGGTGTAACCAAGATGCTTGTTTTCTAGGTTTTCATCAAGGTAACTATTTTTATTGTATTTTTAGGTCTTGGTCAGGCTCTCTGATGCTATGTGTAGAACCTATGTAGATGAAAACTATTTATGGGTTCCAATAATTGTTCACCTTCAGGATTATATAACTGGTAAGCACCAAAACCAAAGGATGTAGTGATGATGTATGGACCCATCCAATTAGGCTCCAACTTGTCGGGCTTCTCATGTTCAACTTCATTCTTCGAGTTTTGCATCAAGACCAAGTCACCAATGTCAAATATTCAGACCATTTCTTTTGTTGTAACTTTAGAAAAGGTGATTCTGATATTCCTATAGGTGATTCAAGGTATTTTTACTGTGTTTCTCTAATATTTCCAGCTCATCCAATCAGGATTGTCGATATTCCTCATCATCAACACATCCCTTCATGGAGACCCTTAAGGAGGGGACTTCAACATCAATGGGTAGGATAGCTTTGGATCTGAATACCAAGGAAAATGGAGTGGTGCCCAGAGGCATGTGGATGTTGGTGCGATAAGCCCATAGAGTGAGGTTAAGTTGAAGGTGCCATTCATGGCCAACGTCATTGAAATTATTCTTGAGAATTTTTATTATTGTCTTGTTGGATGCCTCATCTTGGTCATTACCTTGTGCGTAATATGGTGTGGAGAAATGATGTTGAATATGGAATCACTCACAAAGTTCATGAACATTCTCATTTTTAAAGGGGTGACCATTTTCTATGATGATGGATTGGGGAACACCATACCGGCCTATGATGTAGTTAAGGATGAATTTGGAAATTAGTTTACCAATTATGTAGGTGAGAGGAATTTCCTCAATGCATTTAATGAAATATTCAATTGCAGTAATAATGAATTTGTGTCCATTGGATGAAGTGGCATGAATTTTACCCACAATTTTGCTCCCACATTGTGCAAAGGGCCAAAGGGAAGTGATTGGTCATAGTTCTTGTGCAGGCGCATGAATGAGGTCACTATGTACCTATCATTGATGATGCTTTCTCACAAACTGAAGAGCATATTTTTCCATGATTGACCAGTAGTACCCAAGTCTCATGATTTTATTGGCTAAGGTTGGGCCACTTGAATGGGATTTGCATATACCCTTGTGTACCTCATGTAAGGTTGTTTGTGCTTCATCTGTGTTGAGACATCGGAGGAGGGTATTTTCAAAGTTGCGTCTATATAGGGTGTCACTGATGATGGTATAATGGGTGGTTTTGCGAATGAAGGACTTGTGTTGGTTATGAGAAAGGGTTGGTGGTAAAATTTGGGAATGTAAGTAATTGTATATGTCTTGATACCAGGGGAAATTAGGACCAACAAGTTCACAAATCATTTTAGACTTTTGAATTTCATAGGCAGGAACCAATATTTGTTGCACTAAGAACTCAAATTGCAGCACATTATTAGGGATATCCAAGAGAGATCCAATTGTGGCCATAACGTTTTCTGCTTTGATATGTGCTCGAGAATTATGCTCAAAAGTGATCATATGGAAGTACGATAGGAAACTATCCACCATGATTTTGTAAGGAATCAGCTTCTCATCCTTGGTGTTGTAATCATCATTGAATTGGTTGATAACTAATTGAGAATCACCAAAAACTAGTTCTTTAATTTTCCACCTAACTGCCATTTGAAGTCCTATCAATAATTCTTCATATTTGGCAACATTATTAGTGCATGGAAATGTGATGTGCAATGATTTACAAATAGAATCTCCTTAAGGTGTGATGAATAATATTTCTACTCTTGAACCATGACATGTATGGGACCCATCAAAATAAGGTTTCCAAGGTAATCGAGGTCCTACATGAAAGACAGATTCATCTAGAAAATCAGCTACCAACGGGTGATCACCTTTTATGGGCATGCCAGTGAGTTGATATGCTATGACTTGTCCTTTTATTGCTTTGTGCTCTATATACTGTATGTCATATTTTCTAAGTAACATGACCCATTTTTCCAATCGTCCTGTAAATGTTGCCCGACTGAGAAGGTATTTCAATGGATCTATCTTAGCCACTAATTGTGTTTTATGGTTCAATATATAATGTCTCAATTTTTGAATGGCAAAGACTACTGTGAGGAATGCACATTCAATGGAAGTGTAGTTGAGTTCATACCCAACCAAAGTGTGATTGATGTAATATATTTATCTTTCCTTTTCCTAATGGTTGTTATGTGCGAGTAATTCCCCCAGTGTGGAAGTGGTTACAGAAATATACAATATCAAAGGTTTCCCATCAATAGGTGACATTAGGACTGGTGATGTCAGAATATAGTCTTTTATTTGTTGAAAATTAGCTTGACACTTGTCTGTCCAAGCAAAGGGGATTCCCTTGCGTAATAGGTATGGGAATGGTTGAAATTTATCAGCCAATTATGCAATGAAGCATCTGATAGACTACAATCTTCCCTATAATGTTCAAAGCTCGTTGATTCCTTTTGGTGGAGGCATATCCAAGATTGATTTTACCTTAGCCAGGTCAACCTCAATTCCCCAAAGAGAAACTATGTACCCCAAGATTTTACCCAAAGTTACGTCGAAGACGCACTTCTTAGGGTTGAGACATACCTTATATGCTTCTAGCCTTTTGAAGATCTTGTCTAGCACCTTTAGGTGATCGCCTCGTGTTAGGGATTTTTCCAGGAGATCATCAATGTCATCCTCCATTTATGTGTGCATAATATCATGAAATATCATGGTCATAGCTCATTGGTAAGTGGCACCTACATTCTTCAGTCTGAAAGGCATGACGTTCCAGCAGTATGTACTCTAGGGACAAGTGAATTTCATTTTATGTTGATCTTCAGGGGTGATAAAAATATGATTGTATCACGAGAAACCATCCATAAGATACAACATCTCATATCTTGTTGCGAGATCCACTATGATATCTATATTTGGGAGAAAAAAATCATACTTTGGGCAAGCTTTGTTCAAATCCTGGAAGTTTGTACATATGCAGATTTCACCATTTGATTTGGTGATAGGTACGAGGTTTGATATCAATCAACATAATCTATAGATCTTATGAACCCAGCATCTAACAACTTCTTGACCTTAGCTTTTACGAGCAAGGCGATTTGTGGGTGCATCTTTCAAAGTTTTTGTTTGACCGGTTTTGCATCTGGAAGTAAGGTAAAATGATGCAAGACTAACACAAGATCTAGTCCTATCATATCAGCGTAGGACCAAGCGAAGTTGACCTAACATTTTGTGAAGAAACCTTGAAACTCAGGCATTTCCTTTCCTATCAACAATGTTGCAAGGAGAATCATTTTGGGATTTTCAAGTGTGCCTGTATTGACTTCTATGGTATCTTCAATTAGCATGGCCAATTTCTCTTGAGTAACGAGGAGAAATTCCAACCCTCCATCCTTAGGAAAATCAAAGAGGTTTTCACCCTCGGATATGTCCTTTATTTTTACATTTGTATCATCAGAAGGTGCCTTGTAGTTTTCACCTAAAGACGTGTCCTTTCTTGTTTTATTTTTATTAATTTTGTGACTGGAGGGTTGAAGAGTCTCTCCAAAATATGTTGTGGAATTGAGATCTATAGTAAATCTAGCTTTATGGTCCCCACCTAGTATTCCTTCACGTAGTCTCATGAATTCGGTGATGGTTTCATCATTCTCAAAAGTGTCCATGGTAGGCAAGCCTTGTTGATCCCAATCAATGAGTTGTGGATATATGAGAAAGATACCATCATTAGTATTAGTGAAAGGCAGAGATGACGCTGAGAGCATGTGAATGGAGACTGAAAGGGTAAATACAGAAGTATTGTCAGGATCCCAGGAGGATTCCATCCAATCTTTTTCCTCAATGATCTCGGGTAAATTGGACTCATAGGGGAGGCCAAGATTGGGGAAGAGCAAGTCAGAAGGATCAGGTGGCGGTTTAGGTTTTTCATTATCATAGGGGTTGTACGCCCAAAAGGTTCTTATCCAGGCCTCTCTTTCCATCGATATTTTAGAATTGTCATTAGAAGGATCATGTGGTGAACTAATTTTAAACTCTTGTGTGAATATTTCCTCAAAATAAGGCTCGCCTAGTTCTCAAAATGTTTCTTCAAGATCATAGTCACTAAGGGATTTATCTAACCATATTCCCATTCATGAGAGTCAATCTCGATATAGGATTCATCATATATCTTGAAATTTTCATAAGCACTTACGCCCTCACTTGAAATCACAAGGGTAAATGGAGCACCAATCTTGACTAGATTAAACCCTAACCCTAGATTCTTTGGTCTTTTAGGCAGCATTAAGGGTTGTCTCATTATATTTATTTTTATACCAAGACTATCGATTCCATCATAGCCTTTTGCCTTCATTATCTCAAAGCCTTTTCCATATTGTTGTATTGGTAGCGACAGCAGATCTTCCTTGTCTTTGTAAATCCAAGCTAAAATATCATCAATGCCTTCTTTGTTTACCTCTCCCCATTTTGTGAAAGTGGTGGTGGGAGGAACTTTAAAGACAACTTTGGGTTCTATCGTGAAGCAAGGCCTACCATAATACTGTGGAGACTTAGGTAGCTTTGTGATGCAATAGGAAGTATTTAGTTTATACTCACCATAACCTTTCTCCAGGATCTTGACGTTTGGATCAATGGTTGGAATGGTGGAAGTGGATGGTATGGTGGAGGTTGAAGTAGTGGAAGTGGATGGCTTGGTGAGTGTAGATGGATCGACGTATTGGGATGATGTGGATGTTGAAGCTTCATGATTAATAGGCACTTGATGTTCAGAAATGCCCCTTAAGTTGGTGCAATATTGATAGGGGTCAAGATCACCACTTATGGTAATCTCAGTGTTGTTATGGGGAACTTAAAACATTGGTGATATGTGGATGGTACAGCCTTCAATGCATGAATTCAAGGTCAACCAAGGATGATGTTGTAGGTAAATTCAAGATCCAAGATTTGGTGTGTGGTTTCTTTGATTGTTGGCCCAACACAAACAGGGAGCATGATAATTCCCTTAAGAACGCTTTGCATCATCATAAGATTTGATTACAATGATTTTAGTGGCATCTACACATGCATCAAAGAATCCTAATGCCTTGAACAATTTTAAGGAGCATATGTTCAATCCAACTCTGCCATCTACTAGGACTCGTCTAACCTTGTGTTTGTGAATGAAAACTTCAATGTGTAATGCATCATTGTGGTATGGCTTAGGCGTGGAGTAATCTTGGTTTGAGAAAGTGACATGGTGGGAATCGGCCAAATATCTAACCATAACTTCAAAGCAGTTGACATCGATGTCGATGGGGATTGAAGCCTCTTTTAAGGCCATGTCAAGGATAGCTTTATGTGGGGGAGAGATGCATGAAATTTTGAGTATGGAAATTTGTGTAGGGGTTTTACCCAATTTATTGATAAGATTAAATTGTCCTTTAGGCTACAGCAGCTTAGCAGAAGGGCCAGGTATCATGATTTTGGCTCGATGAGTGGTGATGTTGCATTCAAGAGTATTTTTTATGGTGATGGTATTGACATATTCATTGGCATCTCTAAGGTGATTGATTATAGGCCCACTCAAGTAATCAAAGGCAACACAAATGTAGTTAGCCTAGTTATTAGTCTTTTGACTTGACGAGGAGGGATGTCCCGAACCATGAACTTGTAGTGGATTCTTATGAATAGTATGGCCAATATTGGAAGAGTATTGTTTACCGTTAAATTTGATGACACCGTTCTCAATTAGATCTTGTATGTTGTTCATCAATTGTTTATAGGATAATGTTTTATATCCTTTTTCTCTATGGTAATCACAGAAGGTGTTGTCATCCCACCATGATGGTTTAAACTTCCCTAGGTCATATGCTTTAGGTTCTTGCAAGGTTATGACGTTAGATTGGATGGGCTTCTTGAGGACAGCTTTAATAGTTTCCCCCAAAGGGGTGTATGTGCGTCATTTTTGGAATTGTCTAGTTTGTCTTTGTTCACCTTGGTCTTGGTTTCTTTGAATGGCATTTGCGGTAGGTGTTGGGATAGACGAGGGAGTGTTTTATGGTTGGTATCCCCTAAGTGTGATTGTGGGACCAAATTTATTCATTGGTTTAGCGTCAACAACACCATCATTGATAACATGTTTGTTTTTAGCCCAATACTTGTTCTTATCATTGGTCATGTTCATGTTTGTGTTCTTACTAGGGTACTTAAGTTCAACTTATGCGATGAGGGACTTTTCAAGTTGGACACCCTTTTCAACAAGGTTTGTGAAGGTTGTACAACAATGGACTTGCAAATTATATTTCAAAGATCCAATGAGGTTTTGAACAAACATGTGTACCTTCTCTTTTTCGGGGATTTCAATCAGACATTGGCTTGCCAAGCCTAGCCATTTTGAAAGAAAGGAATGAGTGTTTCACCAGATTCTTCTTGTGTTGACTTACATAGTGTGGCGATTGTAATGTCAGTGTCGATGTTATAGGCATAGTTCTCTACAAATTTATTGGAAATTTCATCCCATGATCTTATCCCTTTAGGAAAAAGTGTGAACCAATTGAGTGCAAGACCTAGGAGACTCCTAGGAAAAAGTCTCATAAAATAAGTGTTTTCATATGCCGCGTCTACACAAGTTTTTGTGAATTCTCTTATGTGCTTAATAGGGTATTTTTCTTTTGTATTTAGAGAAATTTGGGACCACATATCCTGGAGGGAATGGTGGCATGTATAAGCTTGTGTCAAATGGATATGGATGCAAGTCAAAGGATGTATACAGTGTCTTGTCTGATAGTTTCATGTTCTCTACTTTATTTTGTGAGGTAGCTAGTTGGGCAGTCAATGCATCCACTATTGGATTGTTGGTGGCATCACTCATGTTGTCAATAGGTATCCTATGCACTCCCATTTTTTGTGATGGTGTCTTTTGAGCTGGAACATGTTGATGTTGGGCATGTGTATGAATATGGGAAGTGTATGTTGGGATGTGTGATCCAGTAGTGTTGAGTCGCATTTGAGGAATGTGTTTCTCATGTGTGTTTTGATAACCGAGCGGGTTGTGACTTGTTTGTGACATGTTCATGTGTTGTGATGCTTGATTTCCTTGTCCAAATTGATAGATATGACCATGTGGTAAGATCATGTTATTTCTATAAGGGCCACTAGTGTTCGTGTTGATTTGAGGACCTTATGACATGGTATTGGTGTTAGGTTGAGGTCCTTGAATGGAAACTCTTCTTGTTTTGTTTCTTGCAAAATGATTAAATGAGGACATCCCCATAGCATTGGATGATGATCCAAATGTAGAAAATGTTGATCCAAAAGTTTGTCACATTTTTAGACACTTGTGGAATTGGTTGTGACATGTTTTGTGATATATTTGGTGCCCCAAAAGTGGATTTTGTATTGATCATTTTGGTTGCACTTTGATTTGTCATGCCAATATAAGTAGTGGTAGTGCTATGTTGTGGTGTTGAGGGAGTTTGACTAGTTTGTGTATCGTGACTAGGTCATGTTGCTCTCAAGATGTTGACATCAAATCCATGTGGTAATCTAACTCCTTCATGTAAGAGTTTGGCTAAATATCATTGTGGATCTAGCATGAGTAATTCATCTACGAAAGAAGCTACTTCTAGATTTTTGGCAACAGCCTCTACATCTTCTATAAACACATTTCATTTTGTGTCTCTATGAATGAATTCCTCAAAAGGATTATTGTGTGATGGATGTCCAATATTTTTGTCATTGAAAGGGTTGTTGGAGTTAGATGCCATGTTGGTATTGTGGTGAGTTTAATGTGAAGTGGCATTTAGGTTCATGTCACTAGTATGGTTATAAAGATCATCTTTTCCGAAAAATTCCATGTCTCTTCTCCTTTTTTCTAATCTAGTCTCAACCATGTATGATTTTTTCAAAAAAAAAGGGAAAATTCCAATGATATGGAACTAGGTCTATGGATGGAAATGATATGAACTAAGTCTATGTTTTTTTTTTGTAATTTTTGGATATAAAGATTCAATGCTAATGTAACTATGTTTTTGGTCTTTTTGGAATAAGAAATCAGGAGTGTCCTAATGCAATGTGACAATAATGTCTAAAGAGGATGTTATATTTCCAATGTGAGGTGACAATGATGTTTATGAGAGATGCAAAGTGATAATAATGTCTAAGAGGAATGTCTAATGCAAGGTGACAAATGATGGTGTTTTAAAATGAAAGAGTTTTGATATGCTATGGTGATGTATAAATATGTTATGGAAGTGTTAAACGTAAGGGGTAAGAAATATCTAAAGGTAATCAACTTTGGGAGATTTGATAAGATGTTTACTAACCATCCAAATTTTTCCCAATGCTTCAATTTGGAATTGTCAAAGGACCTTTTTGCGAGACCAAGTGAAATGAAAAAGAGACAAAGTGAGTTTCCCAAACTAGACTTATGATGTGGAAAGAACTCAACCAAAATGACAAAGACTATAAGTGTGACAAGTGGTTTGGTCCAATGACAGTATTTTACTGAAGTAATGGTTTGTACAAAGTATGGAAAGTTGGCCTATTCTGAAATCTACAAAGATAATAACCTAAGAGCTTGACCAGGATGAAGGTGATTAGGAATCCTAAAATGTAACTAAATTTTGCAATGGTATGCCTATTTTTGAGACTAAATGACAAACTAAAAAGTGTTATGGTGGATAGTTTGAGAAAATCCTTTTGGTTTTCGTACAAGGATCACTATAAAGACAAGGTCAAAGATAGATCTTGAATTTTTGATTTCGGATTGTGACAGTGGAGGTTGTTTTTATGAGTAATAGACAGTTGTGGCATTTGAGGTCACAATTTCATTGCAGAGGACAAATGCATTTTTTGAGACAGCAATTGTGTTGTAGGTTTAATAGATGTGTTGTTTAAAGAAGCAATTGTGTTTCACTATGTCAGATGCATTGTTTAATGTAACAGTTGTGTTGCAATATAGTCAATCATGTTTCACAGAGTCTCAATTACATTTCACAGTGAACAAAGTCTGGTTTTTTCACAATTTTGACAAGGTTGTAATTTTTTTCAAGCCTGATTATGATTTTCTAGATTGTAAAGGTGTTTATTTGTTCATTAATTCAACAAACACTTTGGCAAACACTTTTTTTTTGTCTTGGGTTATTTTTGTACAAGCACTTTAAAAACAATTGCATAAATCCTATGGTTGGAAAGGAAAATATATGTTGGTTCTCACTTGGATTTCTCCAACCACGCCTATTCAGAGCAGATAACCTAGGAACTTGGTAGCACTAGCTCCCCTCCATGGCACTCACTTCTCGGGTGTACCAAGTTTTGAATTCCCTAAGACCACAAGGATCTTAAGAAATTTTCCATCTCTAAAATGGATCATGAAAATGTGGGATGGCTTCAAAGGTCCGACCTCTTGCACCAATAGATAGAAGGATTTTGGCTTTCTACACAAAGTATTTTAGTAAGGGCATCCAATTCAGGGGATACTATGATAAAATCCCTCAAGAGGTCTCCCAACCCTTAGAACAAGGTCTTTTCGCATTATAAAGATACTAGGGAGAGCTATCACATACCACTTCCCGTTGGTTGCAAACTTTCCTTACAACCACAAATTTATATAGTGGTTCAAAAGAGCTTGGCTTTAGCCCATTACCGCTTGGGTCATTACCACCTTTCGAAGTAGGGTGGCAGGCCCTCTAATGATGGGTAAACAAAAGTGAATTGAAAACTTTGTTTTTGATCTCCAAGATTGCACAAAGGTGTGAGGAGAGTGCATACATAAAGCTTTCACTTCACACTTGCAAGGTTTTTCATTTTAATGCCCAAATTCAAAATGTGTGGGTGGGAAAGCAATAATCCCTAAGTGATTTTGGTTCTCAAGATCACCGTGAGGTGTGAGAGAAGTGCATACACACTAAGAAATTACTACCATATCACAAAATACTTCAAACACTGGTTAATTTTAAACCAACTTAATATGAAACAAACAAGGTTCTTTTTAGCCCAATGCTATGAAAAATACAAGTACATTTTAACCTTGATGAGTGTGGATGCAAGTTGTGTTCTTTTTAAATCCAATGAATGGAAATGTAGCTTATTTTAACCCATGAATGTGAAATGCAAGTTGTTATGAAACAACCAAGGTTATTTTTATCCCAATGCTTTGAAAAATGCAAGTACATTTTAACCTTGATGAGTGTGGATGCAAGTTGTATTCTTTTTAAACCCAATGAATGTAAATGCAGTTCATTTTAACCCATGAATGTTAAATGCAAGTAGTTGTTGTTTGTTTGTTGCTTAAAAATGAAATACCTTATAAAAATGAACAACAAAATAAAGTATCCTCCTCCAACTTGCCACATGCTGCCAAAAGAATGTCAGTAACAAAAAACCTTGGCCTATTGAAATAAAAAAAACCAAAAACTGAAAGTGCAAGCGAAATTGAAAGCAAACCCTAGACAAATGGTTGTGTCACTTCAATTGATAAAAGCAGCTGACAAATACATCCTTTTAGTCCTCAAATGTTTTGCAATGCATCAAAAAAATCGTTGTGCGCTTCATATGAGGCTCAAAATGGAAGATGCATCATTTGAGGTCTCGTTTGCATCTCAGAAAGTAGTGGTTGTGTCTTTTTGTACCCTTTAACCTACAAAAATGAAAAATCCATATGGAATCTGCAACATTTTTCCCTTCACGTCGGGTTCACCAATGTAACTACGGGAAAATTTTGGCTTAGCAATAAACAGCATAAATAAACTAAATCCTAGCTAACAATAAAGTACAATGGAGCAAAAAGCATAAACAAAGGAACAATCTCACAAAAGCCTTCATGCACTCCATGATTCATCTCCATTTCCCTTCTCCATTTTTGCTATAAATAGCATTTGCCCGCATATTTTAATGGGCAACTATGACCTATGACAAAGGCAGCAAAATATTGAAGGATTTGACTAAGAAATTGCAAGTGTACTCAAAAATTGCAAGCATGAAGTGTCAAAATGAGGTTGACATTGCCTTTTTATAAAAATCAATTTTTTGGATGAATGGCCAGGAATGTCAGTTGACAAATGCCCTAAGATGGAAGGTTGAGATTGAATATGACAACTAGACATTAGGGTTAGGGCAAAATCAAGGTAAAATTTTAAAAGGAGGGCTATGATTTAATTTTAGGAAAATTAAATCAATGGACAGAAATGCATGTGACAAGAAGATATTCGGCATGGGAAAAGAGGTTGTTGGAGAATCAAATAAGAATTTAAAATTATTTGATTTGGAAGGCAGTTTTAACCTTTTGAATTAAAAATTAATTTAATCCAAAAGAGGTGGGGCCAGGACAGTAAATAATAATTTTTGATTATTTACTTGGTGGGAAAAGGGAATGGGAATTTAAATAAATTATTTTATTTAAATTTTGGAGGAAAAGACAAAAGGACAATTAAATAATTAATGAAAATTGTTTAATTGTAGAGGAAAAAGATAAAGTAAATAATAATTAAATAAATTTAGGAATTTATTTAATTATAGAGAGACATAGAAAATTAGTGACGTATTTAAATAAATAAATGTAATTTATTTATTTAAATAATCAGGAGGAATAAAAGATAGGAATTAATTAAACAATTAAGATTTATTTAATTAATAGTTGAATTTGGACCATAGGACATAATTAAATATTTTAATTATGTTGAGAAGAAATATGGTAAGTCATGGAAAATAAAGCTTGTAGGCCTAGTTTATTTTTATGTGTACAATAAGTGGTGGAATTTTTGAAATGAAAGGTTGATATGAATGATTTGGATCATATGTGCTCATTTTTATGTTCTTTTGTAGCATATGGAATATTAGGAGGCACATAAGATGTGGAGACTTGGGCTGTGAAAGGATTGTTTGTGTAGTTTGTAATGCTTTGTGGTGATGAATGAGGAATGTTTATGTTTGGAGGATTTGGCATATACAGGTTTATTTGGCTGGATATGTATGGTGATGTATGAGGAATGTTTGTGTTTGACAGATTTGGGATGTTCGAGATTATTTGATTGGTCATGTTTGGGTATTGATACAATGGATTTATGGATTTTCTAGAAAGTGGTATTGAATCCATGTCATATGATGGTATAGGTGGTTAACTAAGTATGGTAAGCATTGAAGGTTGTGGTAAAGCTTCGTTAGTAGCATGAACTATAGAAATGTTCTCATGTGAGGGAACATTAGATGACATGACATGTGTGAGGGTTTGTTCCCTAAGTGCCAAAATATTGAAATTGGAAGGTAACTTAGCACCACTTTGTGTAAGTCTTAGAGAGTGCGTGGTGTGATCCAAAGTGATGAGGGCATCAAGTGCTCTAGCTAAGGATGGATCTTGTTGCATTTCTATAATTTTCTCTTCAAGAAATTCCTCAAATTCCACATATTTGTTTGTGATGTCTTATATGATTATTAGCGGGATTGAGGTTGTTATTGTGGTGGTGGAGTTTTGTATTGATGAGGACCAAATAAATAACTAGGTATTCTAAACTTTGGTTTGGTAACCCTCATGGGTGTTGTGATGTTTGAAGTAATAGGATTGGAATCCATGATATTCTTATATTGTGACCTTGTAATAGGCATACAATTTTGATGACTTCATGGAATATGGATATAAGTGAAGGTTGGTGATGTGATATGGATGAGTGTTGTTTCAAGAAGGACTATGAGAGATATTTTGGGTAGATTTGAATAAAAAGTGATGTTGATGTTGTTTGATTGATAGAAGATATGAAAACCTCTAAAAGTCAAAGTTAACCTAGATCTTTATTTTGATAAGTAGTAATGTGATTTTCAATTGTACTAGACTAATGAGTCTAGGAAAAAGGATGATGGTGAGTTCACAAACTTAGAAGTAGACAAGACCACTAATCTATTTTTCTCATAGATATTGACACTAATCCAACTATCTACTTGAAAAGGTTGACTTCCAAGTAAAAACTAAACTAGGAGATAAGATGGGAGATCTAAACAATACTATGATTGATATTGGTTGTTGGTAGATTCATGTTTGTTTTTGATGTTGATGTTGTTGTTTGTTCAAAGCTAATATAGGTAACCCTAAAGTACAAGATGAAAATGGTATGAGATGGATGTGAAAGTTGGTTTTTTGTGTGAATGATGAATTTTGGTTGTAAGTATGGTATACTATAGATCTCAAATCCTAGGTTGATTTTCTTAAGAATTTTGGAAACTAAAAATTTGAGGATTCTAGAAAAAAAATTGAGTGTCAAATGTGTCAATCTAAATTTTAAAGGCGTCATTATGGGTATCAATTATGTCAGGATAGATAACATATGCAAAAAACTATTATCAAAGGCGTCATTGTGTTGTCAAAGGTGTCAATAAAAGATCATATGTATCACTATGTGAAAAGCTAGGTTTTAGACTGACATAACTAGTTTAAAACATGTGTGAAAATAGGTCAAAAGCATTGATTTAAAAATTAGATGCATCAATGTGCATATCAAATGCTTCAAAGGATAGTTAGAAGTCTTGAATGATAATTAGATGTATCACTATAACAACAAATGCATCATAGTAACAATCAAATACACAATTTTGAGACTGTAATTAAAAATTTTTTAGGGTTTGATTGATTTTAATTAATTTGTAAGATTAATTTTGACTTGTTTTGATTGGAAAGAGATAACAAAAAAAAAAATATGAGTATCAAGCTGACTCCAAGGTATGGTATTATTGGTATTCGTGGGTCTTCACAATAAAATCACATCAAGAAGTATAGTCTAGCTAGTATTAAAGGTGTGTCGCAATAGTGTGGGCCCAATCTCGAATATCATAGGGTTGTGCTAATTCACTCGGCACTCTCAAGAGTAAATAGCTAAGTCTCTAGTGGCATAAGGGCTCACCTTTATCCTTCCCTTGTAGGTTTTTATACCTCCAAAGAAATTTTATCTCTCATCAAGACAATACATATTGAGTAACTTTAGACATGATATTATACCTTGCATCATACTATATTAATGGTAATTGGTCTTAGGTATCTAATAAAAAATGGTTCGTAGAGGTTCTAAGAATAATTATCATGTCTATAAATGCTCGAGATGAGGGGGTCCCCCTTTTTCTCCTCACTAGATAAGTCTCAACGAACTGAGGGTCTTGCAGCTTGGCTTGAATGACGTTGGCCACACCTAGAGGTATAAATTTCATTCTCCCCCTTTATATACCCCACTAGTAAAGATGGTTGAGGTCGCCCTTAGGGTGATGAAATCCCCATTAATAACTTATAAGTATATGAATCCACAACAGTTGAACACTCGAAAGAAAATCAGTAAATATGTGTAACCTTCTCCATTGTATTGATCTTCAAAGTTCAAATGATATGCATTATAAAAATAGTTTATGATATGAGATGGATGGGCGAATTGGTGCAATCTATTATCTATCTTCTTACTATTTTCTACTCTAAAGTCAAATTAAAAATGATGTGATGATCCATTGATCTCCTATTGGGGTCTTGATCTCTCTTATATATGAGAGGCAACAAGCTACAAACCCCTTGCAAAAGTCATGACGTTTTGACAACTAAACATAACTCAAATTATAAATAAAACAATGCCAAAGGTGAGTGCACTGATCCATTAATCTCCAAATAGAAGCCCGTGACCACTGACCACCTAAGATCTGTTCAAGCTTCTACTCCATGATAGGGTGCTCATCATGTTGTCGATTGGCGTTCTTCCTCTGAATCTGATGGTTGTCCCATTGGATCTGATTCTGACACATCTACAGTTTGGCTAATAAACATATTGACTACAAAGAGGTGATGGATGTACTCCTGTTCAACATAGGTGTCCACGTTAGAGATCCTCTCTTTCATATCATATTCCATAGACATTATTTTTTTGAGTTGCTTATGAGTGTTTTATAAAACCATAACCTCGTCATTTATTTCTTGCAACGCAATAGTCAGAAGCCTAGCAAGCTCTTCCTTCCAATCATCATATTCTCACGGATTTCCAATGCCAAAATGAAGTGTCGGGAGTGGGACTGAATCAAAGCAGTCAAAATATTCACTAAGCCTATTATGATATCCATTATGTGATTCTACCAACTTGTTATATGTCAACAATATTTGCCCTTTCATGACATTCTTATCTAGGAGCTCCTTTTTTTCCTCCATTATTCTAGGCTGCAATTTTTCATTCTCCACCAATGCAATGTGTGTCTATTTGAATACTTCCCAATATTCAATAGCACATTTCATCATTTTATTGAACCTTTCTTTTATCATTTCAGATACAGTGTTATATTTGATGGTTTTCTCCAATTCTTTGCATTTCCCCTAGGATTTCAAATGGAAATTCTTCCAATAGGTTGTATCAGCCAATGCATCAAGCACTCTCTTATATTTTTCAAGCCATGGGGAGTACAAATCTGATGTGGAGGAGGAAGATGTTTTATCTCTCTGATTTACTAGCTCCTTCTTCAGTTTGTCATTTTCCTTAATCAGTTTATCGATCTGTGCTTTGGTAAATTTTGCCAGATTTATGTTCAATTCTGTTGTATCCATAGGGTTGGTATCCACTACTCGTTGAACCAAGAGATGACCAAAAACTTGGTTTGGATTACTAATTATAACAGGTCTTTTATCATGGGGATATAGTGACCAAATAAGCAAGGTGGCATTGTCTGGGTTGTACCCAGATCCTGAATACATTTTGTCACTTGCTTCTTTTGTTAAGTTCATTGTCGTATCCCCTCTTTTTCTGAAGCTATCAAATACAATTAAAGAGCTGATATCCCACCCTGGCAGGAGCAACACTCCAACTTCTTGAAGCAATTCCCTACCTCTTTTAGGAGTGATGGACTCCATTTCCTTTTCTACCTCCCTTTTCAATTCCTCCAGAGCGGTTGCCTCATGTTCAGGAGTGATATCCTGTATCTGTTCTCTCATTTTTCTACCTTTATATTCATAAACAAATGATTTAAATTCAGAAGATTTAACAAAATCATAATCATAAATAAACTGTTGTCCAGCCATGACCCTCACATCATTAGATAGTTCAGTTTATGCCTAAAATCTTACAATATTTTGCTCTTGAGGGGGATCGTACTGTGCAATCATAGGAGCATTGATTTGTTTGACCTGATCACCCTCTTCATCACCCTGCTCTTCTTCACTTATATCAGTATCTACAGAAAAACATACCTCAGGAGTAGGCTGTGAAGGTATGTAATCCAAGGGCTCTATGTCTTCAGCTTGTACTCTTGAATAGGTTGCATGAGGTGCATCAAAAACAACTGGGGGAACATCCTTTACCAGTTCATTGACATGAGCGATGAGTTGCTCAATTCTTGTTAAAGGATCTTGTATCTCACCAAATGCCTTTGAATAAGATGGGACATTGTTCCTCTTCCATTCCTCTGCAAGCATAATCTTGTTATAGGTAGCCATTCTTTCCTTGGTGGAAGCCTCATCATGGTTTCTTATGATATCTCCAATTGAGAACAAATGTTCATACCCTGATAGCCCCTGCGATAATCTTGCCTTGAGAATAAACCCTTCTGCATCAAATTGTTTCCTTACATCACCTAGAGGTAGGTTGTACTGTGCTAATTTACCATCAATTTCTCCCTATCCTTCATTGGAAACCACTGTAAAGTCTCCAAAACATAAGGTGTTGTGCATAATTGATTGTTTTCTATGTCCTTTGAGGTGTTTGGAATCAGATTTTTCCAATTGCCTCACAATTTCTAAAAAAGCAATTCGGTCAGGAACTACTCGTGGAATCAAGTGTGGAGCCCCTTCGAACCCATAAACCCTTATCACTGTACAATCAGGGAAAGCATTCCATTCTCCCCAGTTATTATTCACTTTATTTCTCCGATCATTTTCCTTTGGTCTTAGAAATCTTTGTACTTCTGGGGATAGGTTATAGTTGCACGGATACCCCAACAACTTCATCATTGGTTTTAAAAAAAATTCTTCAAAATAAAGGTAATGAGACCTACCAAATCGATTTTCCCACAATGAAGTCCACATTTGTACAAGTTTAAAATCTCCATTTTCATCTGTATCTTTTATCCTTAATTATTCACTCCAGACCCCGCTAACTTGTCCCTCGTACAATAGCAAATGCATAAGCAAAGAATAGTGTTCAAAATTAGTATTATCACTATTATTTTTAATCTTTTCGAGCCCTCGATGTAGGGTGTTGGCCAAGCAGCTAGCATAATCAAATGGCTTGGCATCCTTTCTTTGTATGTCTGCAACTAATACCATTGGGGCAATCGACATGAGAGGCGAAACCTCTACTCCCAAAACTTGACCAATTGAATAATAGGTGTATCGGAAATACTCTTCAAATAAATCTTCATGGAAAGGAGGGTTTTCACTGCTAGAGAAACTCCTGAGTTGGCCTCCTTCATCCTTGGGCCTATGCAAAGGTAATTTCCATCTCTTATAGCTGGTATCCATGTGGCGATACTCTGTCAAGAGATCTTTGATCATGAATGATAAATTCAGTGAACACTCTAACTGAAATAATTAGAAATGAGATCCCTAGAAATAACAAGCATGTCACCCCGGCCATGTGACTAAATAGTTCCTTTCTTGGGGTCATATCTGATAGCAAGAGCTTTAATTAGCTCTGCGTTCACAAACACATTGGGCACCACAAGTCTTCCCAGGTTCAACCTCCATGGATTGCAGATTGGTTGAAACCTAAATTGTTTCCTGTAATGGTACATGAAGAGGTCGTACCCTCATTGCGGTGTCCAAATATCCCCTAAGCCCTTTTGTTTGTCCCATAATCGATCCATGGAAGGATTCATTTGAGCACTCCTCTTGGGTCTCGACCCCGACCCAGACATTGATCTATCAGGTCTTCATTTAGGAGTCTCTTAGGCTTTTTGATTTTCTATTTTTTATCTTTGGGTTTGTTTGTACTCTCTTCCATTATTTAAATCTTAAGCTTTTGAGTAAAATAGATTCTCAGCTGGGTTTGAAAGTGAAGTACTTACGTGAGCATTGTTGAGTCACCTCCACAGTCCACCGGTCTTTGCTGCGTCAAAATTCCAAGTTTTTGCCTTTCTATTTTTGCCCTAAACGAAATCTTCCAGGATTTTGTAACAACTATGTGATCAACTTGTGATATAATTCACTTCAATTTTGGTTCATAAACGCACCGCAACACGGCTGCATGATTCCATGGGATGTCACATCATTCTTTCACCAATAGCCACCCTATCCACCGATGGACACCTATCCTTCGTTCTATCGGTGGGAGTTTCCCTGATGCACCATAGTTCCCCTGATATACTTTATGCATTCGATAATTCATGCCCATGGGCCATGGTTATAATTCATGGTTACTTTTTTTGACAACTTGACTCTATCGGTATATCAGAAGAGCACCTTAGGAGTCAACCCAATAGAGTATTTTTACATCGATACTAGGTTGTGAGCTATTTTTATCAGGCCATCGGCGGGATTGTGATGGGAGTTCCGCTGATGAAGCATTGTTAGGCTGATGGTATTGAATTTTATATAATTTATAAAATATCATCAACTACGTTACTACAGTTTGACTTTGGCATATGTATTATGATTCATGAAGTGCAATATAATATAAAATATCATGGAGACTTGGAGTGCAATATAAAATAAAATATTCTGAACTTGAAGTGCAATGATTCACAATTTATTTGAATACAATATAAAAAATCATCAACTACAGTTTGGAATATGATTCATGCTGGCATGCAATGCTTGAGTGAAATATAAAATAAGATGTCATGAAGTGCAATGATTCACAATTCCAATGTTCATTGAATAAAATATAAAATATCATCAGACATCAACTACATTTTGGACTTTGGAACAATGGAAACTGATTCATGAAGTGTAGTAAAAATACCTAAAACCTGCTAATTATCTTCCATTTCCAAAATGGAGTCAAGGTCCTCAAACCGATGCTCATCTTCAGATAAAGTAAAAGATTCATCTTGATTCTGAGACTGCTCTACACTTTCTTTGGCCTATGTCTCAAATTCAACATTCATTGTTTGATTTGTGTCAATTTCAATATCATTGTCATTTGTCCCAGGCCCAGTCCCACTGTCACTGCCACTACCACTACCACTAGTACTGGCGGTTGTTGGAATTGGAGAGCCTGTGTTGCACAACCCATTCCCTCTTCTTTCACATGTGGACCTCTAGATTGTGAGTGCCCTTTCAAAAGGAATTTTTTTGACATTATACGCAGTTCCTTTTATCCTCAAGAAATTTTCCAAATTCTTGTCCGGTTTGTTTCTTAACTTTGATTGCAAAAACACCAATGTACTGAAAACTCTCTCATCCTCCACCGACCCCAATATCATTGTTTGACATAAATCAGCAAGTTTAAAATATTCTGACATCGAACCACACAATATTTCACTCTGACCTAAGCTTGTCCAAACCTTTTTTTATTGATCCCAGTTCAAAGGCCTTCTCCTTTCCCATGGATTTATACTGCTCCCTCATAGCTATTGCAAAACTCCGACATTGCTTTCTAAGCTTATTTTCATCTAAAATTCCTTCTATTATTTGTTCATTGTATGTTACCTTTTCTGAAAACTGTTCGATCAAGATTTTTACTTGATCATGAAAATATTTTGGGTTATCTCGGTTTACCCAAAATTGAGGATACACAATACCCATGGCTTCAAGTATTTCATGTTGAAGGAATATTTCATGAATCTGTGAGGAAAGAGATTTTGCAATTTCCTTCAAATTATCACTAACAGATTTAACAATGCCGTTAAAATCTTCCTTGTTAACAGGTACTTCTTTTCTAGAGTGTTTGACTATCTTACAATGGTACATTGGTATCTCATATCCACGTACACAAATACATAAGTGCCCGCTTGCATTAAACTGTAAGTAATTATCAAGATTATTCAAATCAGTAATTTTCCGCCACATCAAATAATCTGCGCCTTCTTGTGTTAGATCTAGATATAGATGATTGAGGGCCAAGCATGTAAGTTTACATAGATTGGCATATTCATAAATATACATAGTTCTGTCTTGGGCTTTCTTCACAAGATTGTTCATCTCATCCAGCATGGGGAGAAGACTAGCTAAAGTCAAGAGTGTCTCTATATCGCTTAACCTATGTAAGAGGTCAGGAGCTTTGTCTACTGTGCTGTGATGCTCATACATCACTCCAATCAAGGATTGATATTCTGAAAGAACTCGTTGCGCTGGTCCATGCAGGGAGATCCATCTGGTATCGACATCCTTGAGAAGCTTGTTTCCAGGTGTTATTCCCTCAGTAAAATGTTGAAATTCAAGGAAACGTTTAGGACTTCGGCAGAAGTATGTGTGGATCTCGCGAACTAGATTTTCAAATTTTGATATTGTAGGAAACTTGCTTACAATTTTGAATTCTAAATTCATTATGTGGGCCATGCAGTGAATGCCAAGCATGGATGGTGCACAAGTAGTTTGTAACTTTGTGTAAAGACCACTCCTTTGACCTTGCATCACTGCAGCTCCATCAACTCCTACACACACCAACTTTTTGGCAATTGTCAACTCATCCATACCTACAATTTCATTCAAAGGTTTCTTGACTAGTTCAAATAGATTTTACGATATTGAATTGTCCTTCATTTTACGAACACAAAGAATATGAGCTTGGTGAACATGTTGTTCTACAGTATAGAAATGCATACAAACCCAAGAAGTATTGTCTACCGCAATAACTTCATCTAAAGATAATGCAATGAAATTTGACTCTTTTAATTTCTCCTTTAAATATTGCTTTTCCACTACAGCAAGACAATTCACCCATTCCCATCCAGCGTTTACTGACCAATGTGAGAAGGGAAAGTGGGAAACACTCAAATAAAATAATAAATCAAAATATTCTGGGTAGTCTATCATAGGATGCCCCCTGGACAAAATATGAAAAACAACACTCATCTGAACAGTTTTTGACAGATTTGCTACTGCCATGGCTTTTCCAAAATGAGCCTCAAGTGTACCTTCACATTTTTTAATCTTCAAAATTCTATGGTTATGCTCTCCATAATCTGTGACATACTTAACATGAAGACATTCTTCCTTTGATTTCCATCGTACGACTGATTGTTCCTTTCCGTCTATGATTTGTTTTTCGTAAAATTTGTCGATATGCTTTTCTATAGTGTCAAGCTTTAGCTGCATCATCTTGTCTCTTCCACATTTCCAACTACAAATCTTACATTTGACCTCTATTTCCCTTTCAATATCATTTTCGTTTGATACCCCCACTGCTTCAAGGAATGGGTACTTCGACAACCAACCAATTTGAAAATTCCTTGTCATTTCCCACTCGCGCCCCAATTTTGCTTTGCCTTTTCTTTTCTTGCTACCAACATCATCCTCATCCAAGTCAATTATCTCATTCTGGCTATCCAGGGTATCCCTTGGAATAACTTCTGCGGTATTGCCATCCTCATTTGATACATTTTGATTTAACACAATGACAATCTCACCTTGACCTTCCTGTGGCGATGAGGTATTGTCATTGCCATCTTCAATAATATTTGGTGGAAGAGTAGATAGTGTAGCTCCACCTTGATCTGATGGATTAGAAGCTTTTCCAATTCCAAAGTAAGACTGTATGGTACCTCCACGTTTTGGGCATTTTCATGGCCTCCGAGTCTCTTCATTACCCTCAAGAGTCTTACCCTTGCAGTTGCTGCTTGACATATTGATATCTCACTTCGAATAAAAGCTGGAAAAAAATGTCTTCTTGTTTAAGAAGGATAGACCAACATAGAATATAGATCCCATTCCCTACTCAAAATTATGTTTAATACTGAAGCAAGAATGGAAAACAGATAAAGAAATCTTACTATTATAACTAATAACTAATAACAGTATGAATAAATGATCACTCACCTTTGAGTCTACGTTTTCGGGTTTCGCTTACTTCTGAATCGAGAAGTAGAACCTCAGAACTGAACAAAATGTGTAAGAACAAATAATAGTTTCAATTTTATTTATATCAATCCATATTTGGCGAATTCCATGGGATTTTTAAATGGTATGTTAAAAATTTGGTGAATCCCGCATGCTTATACAACGATACCTTGTAATTTTCAAGGCGAAATAGGTCCTCATAAGAAACTATTTATAAATTTTAATTGGCGAATGGGTCTTCACAAGCAACTATTTATAAATTTTAATTGGCGAAATGGGTCCTCATATAATGTTGTTTTAATAGTATTGGCGAATATGTTGGTGTTTTATGACATGCTCCCCGGGATTCCAGGCAAAAATATTGATCAATCCATTGGAAACGCGTAGTCCGTTATGGCGAATTTATTGCCTAAACATGCCTCATATAAAAAAACCGTTGGAGAATGGACATGCATTGGACCGATAGTTCATGAAATCCGCGCTATTTGAACACCTTGTTGGATACCTAGAATTTTCCAAATTCGATTTGCCCGATTCCTGGGGTTCACCACTAAAGTTATCCCTAGATACAATTTCTTGTCTTATCTATATGTAAAACATTCATATGGCCAATTTTGTAAAGCTTTGATTCAAATCATTTAGTATTTTTTGGGTAGTCGGGCCAAATCTCTTGATGTTTTGGTTAATAGGTGGGCTCAGGGTCTAATTTTGGTTGATGAGAGACATGAAACTTTAATCTATTCTATTGTACATCAATATATATATATATGTATATATATAGGCATACTTCCTTTTGCTAAAAAAATAAAATATATATTTAGTTTTCACATTTCTCTAATTTTTTTCTAATATTAGCATGTCTTCTCTTTATTCTTTCAAATCCTAAATTTAGAGACCAAGCTAAATTCACTGGTCATTCCTAGAAATAGTGAGTGAACTTCACTTCACTCCACTTTATCTCTCCATGCAAGCTCACGCACGATCCTCTTGATCTTGCATCAATCCTCATCCACCAATCTCATCCAACATCTCACACCATTGATATCATGTCCTGAAAACTTATAAATCAAACATCCTTTGATCATTCAATCCCTCCTCAAATCAACAACCACTCCTTGAATCATCAACTTAACTATGCTCATTTTACATCTTGATTTTGCATAAGGTTATGCTAAGTTTATGAGCAATCCACATATCAACTCAAAAAGAATAATTCTTATACTTTTGTTAATGAAGTAAGGCTAAGCATTTTTGGGTAAGGCAAAGTAGGTCAAATTAGTTTGATTTGATTTACATTCTCTTTGATTACTTTCATTTGAATTGTGCACACACTTCATTGGTAATAGATCTAATTCAATCATTGGATTTGTATTTATTAATTTGATTTCTTAATTTTCTATTTGAATCCATTGATCATCCCATTTGATTTATTCTTATTCACATTTTGGCACGTCTGGTAGGATTCATGTCCTTGTTTTCTAATGTTCAATTGAGTTTCTTGGAGATTTTTAAGTTATGAATTATAATGACACAATTGAACCCAACATGATGTTTTTGACAATAGTTTGATGTATTTGACATGTAAAGCGACACTTTTAACAATACAATGATTCCTTTAAAACCAACAACACTTTTGAAGCTGACTTGATGGTTTTTATCGCTTTGTTTTGTAGGTTCCAAAAGTTACAATGACACAATTGATAATTACAATGACGCTTTTGATGGATTTCAATGCTTGTGATATTACAACAAGGCATGTTTGATAAGTATGATGCATTTGAATTTACTTAATGCATCTGAAAGTAAAATGACACATTTGGTGATAAATTTGATTTTTTACGACACATTTGATTTAGTTTATCAAATTTTTCTAACCCCAATGTTTGCTCAAATTTTGGAACTAACACATCTTTGCAATATTGGAAAACTATGCGAGAAGATCATAAAACAAACTATTGATGAACCTGATGTAGGGACAAAAATTTAATTGCTTTGATTTCTAGATTAATTCACACTTTATTTTAGATAATCAATGAATTCTATGTCGTGTTTGGTAGGCTTCTAGTGTGTATGCTATTTCCTTGTGATTCATGCAAGCTTGGAGATCAAAATCACTTTTAGCTTACATATGTTATGCACATCCAAGGAGTGCTAACAAAGTATGCTCTTCTCTTGCGATTCAAGCATCCTGAGAATAACAAATACTAGTATCTTCTTCTTAATTTAGTAGGATTCCTACTAGGGGATTTCATCGCCCCAAGGGCGACCTCAACCATCTTTACTAGTGGGGTATATAAAGGGGGAGAATGAAATTTATACCTCTAGGTGTGGCCAACGTCATTCAAGCTAAGCTGCAAGACCCTCAGTTCGTCGAGACTTATCTAGTGAGGAGAAAAAGGGAGACCCCCTCGTCTCGAGCATTTATAAACATGGTAATTATTCTTAGAACCACTACGAACCATTTTTTATTAGATACCTAAGACCAATTACCATTAATATAGTATGATGCAAGGTATAATATCATGTCCATCCATCTCATATCATAAACTATTTTTATAATGCATATCATTTGAACTTTGAAGATCAATACAATGGAGAAGGTTACACATATTTACTGATTTTCTTTCGAGTGTTCAACTGTTGTGGATTCATATGCTTATAAGTTATTAACTTATTTGGTTGTCTCCAAAGTGGTTGTTTATGTTATTCAAATTGAGTGTGTGGAAGTACAATTAATTTGTCAGTACATTGAATTTGAGTTCTTCAGGAATAGGGGTTGTGACCATGGGGTTTTAGATTTATTTATGGACATGATCATTGATCAAGTAGTAATGTGGGCCACAAAATGGATCTTGTCACACAAATCTTTGCAATTTTTGCTAATCATAAAATCAAATGTAGTGTATTTTTGCAGTATGTGGGATGTGGGTGAGGTGTAAGTTGGTGGATACTGATCAGGATTTTTAGTCAAAACATAACAGAAGCTAACAGTTCAACATCCATAACCTAGAAGCTCTACCAAGAATTAAATATAATGAGCTAATAGTTCAACATCCATAACTTGGAAATGGAAGCTCTACCAAGAAGTAAATATAATGAGCTAACAGTTCATCACTAGTTCAAATGATAAAATAAATAATACATAATCCAAATAATTGAACATCATCACATTACTAAAGTCTGAATTTGAGCTTTTTAATTGAATTTCACATGAAGGAGTACATATTGGCATTGGCAATGAAAAATATTGCCAATTCCCAAAGACAAGTCTGCACAGAGCTGAGTTGGAACTTTGAAACTCATATTATCAAAGATTGAAAATAATAAATCAAGTCATTGTATCAACTTTTCTAGCAACTTCCACTCTTCAGGTGGTGGAATTGCCATTTGCTCTAACTGATGTTGTTTGACTTGAAGCTTTGTTAACATTTCATGATTGTAATTGGAAATGGAACCTATCTTGAATTCTTCAGTCAATTTTGCATTCAAGGTTATCAGTGTTCTGATGGAATCCAAATAGTTCACATCTTGGTTCTGAGGAAACTGGTCCAAATCAATCTTCCTTGCACCTTCCATCTTCTTTCTGAAACCATCCTTTCCAATGAATCGCTCATTTGTATCAAAAGCCTCTTGAAAACCAAGCTCTGTGAAGTTCCTTACCTTTTCATCCACCACCTTCATCTTGTCTGCAACCAAATGCAAATATTCCTTTGTTCCAGACATTCTCGAACACTTTTCAATGATAGATGACAACTTCATTGAGGTTTCAATCCGATTAGTAATCCCTTTTGATTTCAGATCATTGTCACTGGCTTTGTAGACTATTTGTAGAACTTCATTTGCAGATTTTTCTAATTCCAGCACCTTTTTGTTGTCCACTAAATATTTGTTGAGCTTCTTATAATTTTGTCTGATAGCATCAATCAATTGAAACGTGTCACACAAATGATCAAACCTCTGCATTATTTCATCCCGGATCTTTTGTTTCATATGCCTCACTATATCTCTACAAAATGCAGATAACTTATTTTGAGAAGACTTAATTTCTTCTTTTGCTTCTGTCAGCTCTATCTCCAATCTTTCATTTGTTTTTCTCTGTTTCTCCAAATTTTGTTCCCACTGTGCATTTCCATTCGCAATGCTTACTCTTAATTTTTCTGAAGTGGATTTTTCCTCATCATATTTCTTGTTGCTCTCATCTTGCCTTCGCTTCAGGTCATTCACTTCTCTCTCATTTGACTTATCCTCTTTGCTTGTTGATGTAGAGGCAGATTTTATTATTCTTTTTTCTAATTCACTGCTCTTGTTATCTGTTGCTTTCCTCTTTGCTTTCTCACTTGCTAGGTCTGCCTGTAAATTTTCTATTTGGGTTTGCAACCTTTTCTTCTCTCTATCTTTCTTTAGCAATGATGTGTACACCAATTCATTGTTCTTCTTTGATACATTAATTTTGTCAGTATTTTTCAGGCCAGAAAAATCCATTGAAAATTGCTTACCTGGTATTCAGATCAATCCATCTAATTTGTTGGTTTGTTTTGAACTGTGGGAACAACAATTGTGTACTCCATGATTTCTTTATTTGTGTCAAATGTGGGTAATACCATGGTTGTTGTAGTCTCTGAAGTTACAGCAGATGCACTCTCCATCAGTTGCTTCTTTTCTTTTTTATTCAAGTCTGATTTCTTTTTAAACTCTTCAATGAAATCATAACCTGGGGAGGCAGGAACAATGGAATGCTTGAATGGCGAAGGAATAGGATTACTTGCAGTTGCTAATGATGTCGTACCCACACTAACTGGATTTGTGGGAGTGTCTGGAAATAACTCCTTTGTGGTACTGGTGGATCCACTGATAGTGTGACTTGGACCTGTCAAAATCCTTTGCCTCTTTTGATTGCCTTGATCACCTGGGGCTGGTGTTTCTGTGGTATCTTTTTTTTTTTTCCTCTTAGTATTGTGTGTAATTTGTTGTTATAGCACATGTTGACCACTACTAGTACTACTACCCATACCATCGCCACAAATGGCACTCCTAGTTGCACTAAGCTATCCACCAAGGGCATTCCTAGTTGTGATTGTATTAGACCATGAGTATGAGGACTAGAAGCTCTAACAAATTGAGTTTGACTTGTATCCCCTTGATCGACTTTTTCACCTCCAAGCCCAAGGCCAGATTTATCAACTGTTTTTCTATGCTCAACACTTTGTATTGTCCAAGGGCCTTGTCCTTTGGACCCCAAAGGACCACCTTCATAACCAAGTTTTTCAAGTATGGCTGCTCCTAAAGTATATGTTGAAGCATATTCTTCTTTTGCGGCCTCACTTAAACCAGGTTTGTAATTGGCATGGCTTTGTTCTTCTTCTTCCCTATCAATATCATCATCAGATTCATCACGTTCATCAGGATGCTCTATATTCCACAATTTTCTAAACTCTTCATCTTCTTCGTTAGCATCATACTCTGCAAGAGCTCTTGGATCACCTAGGTCCTTCCTCATAGGCCAAAAGGTAGTAATTTTTTATCGTGACCAATTTTATCTATAACTTCCTTCTCTAGAGAACCTGGAATTTTTACTCTACTAGATGGTTTATCACTTTTTTCATAAAAATTGTTGTATGTCCTGATTTTCTTTCAGTGCAATGCCATAATTTTTGTTGAAAATTGTTCAAAAAAAATACCATTCTCAGCAGCACTTTTCTCCATTGCTATTTTGACCTCATCCCAAGAATCCTTGTTTCTCAAGTTTTCAAGCAAGGGTTTACTTTGATGTTGAATTCTATTTGCAGCATTCCTATTGGCCACAATCATTGATTTAATGATGTCACATGGATCATACTGCCAATGATAGATAGCATCAAATGCAAAAAAAAATCAAAAGATTATGTGCCACACTAAATGCTTTTCTCTCGAATGTGAACCCTCCACATGAAAAAGGTAAAGAAGGAAATAAGGTCTTCTTTTGCTAACTGAGAAAGTGTAGTTCATCAGCACTCTGCACCTACCTTAAATATTCCAATGCAAAAACCCTTTCTATCACATGTATTGGAAGTTTGTATGGATGTACTCCCGATCCATAAAATCTTAGCACAGTATATTCTTCCATTAAGTACCAATCATCCAATTGTATTTCTTTTCCTAGTTGCATGCGGTTTCTACATGACATAGGCAATCTAAGCATTGGAGTATTTGTAATTATTTGATGCAATAGAGCCAAAAAGTAGTCTACAAAATGACTGTAGTTCCTTCGAGAATCATGCATCCTTATCTCAGTGGTCCATTCATATACTAGAGCCAAAAAAATTTCCTCTGCATTACTATAGGGCTGAATCTGAAGCTTGTTGGTCTAAAACATTCCTCTAAATTTGAATAGAAAAAGATAACACAAGTAGGTTGTGAACCTAAATGTCTTCATGGAACCTGCTTTAATCATTAATTCTACAATGTGTTGAGTATAATTATACTTGAAATGTTCATTAGCATAATGGATATTATATATCATTTCAAGGAGGCTTGCACCCACTTCCAAATTGCTATCTAGACCGAGGCAAAATGCTAGCATGGAAATAGTATCCTGAACCCACGGTTTTAAAATATCCAAATTATAAGGAGGCTTATGATCACCTTTCAATTTGTTTCTATCCATAACTATTGTATTTAAGAAATCATTTTTCAGCCTTTCTTCCACTACTTCATAATCACTAGCAAGCTTTTCTAGGTCAATGTGGTGGTTTCCAAATTCTTCAGTTGTAAACCCCAACACTTTTCAAAGTTCTTCTGGATTAATGGATAACAATTCTTCTTGGTTATCTTTATTAACAATTGCTCTTTTCTTATCATCATAATTTTTGACACAGACCATGATAAATTTTGGGCAAGGGAAAACTTCATGTAACATCATGCGCCCTAATCCAGTTACCCACGATGCACTAATACTATCAACTTTCTTTTGCTTTGCAACCTTATTCTGAGATATAAATCTAAGTTCTGAGGTACGCCTACCATAGATTTCGGGATCATAAATATCATGGTACCCATTGGTGAAACCTGGGGTTTTAAGCAATTCTGCATAATGTATTTTTTTATCGAACATTGCTCTAAGTCTAGTGGTACTAGTGGTAGACATGCTTATACAAATCTGAAGTTGTGAAATTTGAATTCCCTAATAAGTAATACCTATTAGTCCTCCTTAATTTTAACGAATTCTTGAGTCTCTAAACCCAAACTTCAAACTTTGACAAAATAAAAATTTAAGAAATTTCAAATGATGAAACGTAACCGCAGAAATTCTTTCACTTACCCAGATTCTGAGTCCCGACTCTTGAAAACTGGAATGGCGTTGTTGGAAGTGGAACTGTGGAATCCAAAACAAAGTCGTGCACTGTAATGAGCAATCTGAAGAGTGAAGACTTTAAAAATCACTGAACAATTTCAAAGTGCAAAGTGTTTTAAATGCTTTTTTCTCATAATTGGAATGTTAAACTGAATGACACGTCTTAGGAGTTAGGTCTACAAGTCTACAAGTATACAAGACTACAAGTTGCAAATTCTTAATCGTTGATCTTTCTAAATCTAACGGTTATAGGGTGATTCTGGAGGTTTAAGTTGGGAATCCCATCGCCCTGTGCATTTCATTACAGAATGCAACTACATCCATATATCAAATTTTCATCCAACGGTTGAAACTTGAGTAATTTATGAATTATGATATTTTTAAAAATAAACATTAATCACTTGACAGTTTGAGTTGACACTTAGCAATTAGCAGTACAAAGTGCTTTAAAATCTTTGTTTCTCGAAATTGGAACATTAAAGACAAAAGTGAATGACACATCTTAGGTCTACAAGTTGCAAATTCTTAATCTTAACCATTGATCTTTCTAAATCTAACGATTATAGGGTGATTCCAGAGGTTTTAGTTGGGAAGCCCATCATTCTTTGCATTTCATTATGGAATGCAACTACAACCATACATCAAATGTTCATCCAACGGTTGAAACTTGAGTAATTTATGAATTATGATATTAACTTTAAAAATAAACATTAATCACTTGACAGTGTGAGTTGACACTTAGTAGTTGCCAGTTAGCAGTACAAAGTGCTTTAAATGCTTTGTTTCTCAAAATTGGAATATTAAAGTGAATGACATGTCTTAGGTCTACAAGTTGCAAATTCTTAATCTTAACCGTTGATCTTTCTAAATCTAACGGTTATAGGGTGATTCTGAAGGTTTAAGTTTGGAAGCCCATCGCTCTGTGCATTTCATTATGGAATGTAACTACAACCATACATCAAATGTTCATCCAACGGTTGAAACTTGAGTAGTTTATGACATTAACTTAAAAAAATAAACATGACACATGTGTTTTAAAGTCAATACAATAGGCATCGGCCTAACAATTCTTTATCAGTGGAACCCCCATCACAACCCCGCTGATGGCCCGAAGGAAGACTCATAACTCATAAGGTGCGCTCCCCGATATACCGATAGAGTCAGCAAAAGTAAGCACATCGTTGTAACACATAAACATCGATGGAATGAATGATTTCATTCCCCTGATGGCCCGATATAACCATGAATTATCAAGTGCATATTGCATAAAGTATATTACTTAATTTCTCAAAAGAAAAAAACTGATTTGAATATATTAAATTATCAATAGACACTGAAGTTCCGAACTCAGAAAACAACTCTTTTACTATAGGTAGGATAATTTACAGTATCCCCAATACTGCATCATCTTCTTCGTGAATCCTTATTAACCCTAGAAAATAAAAACCCTTATGGCACTATCTACTAATCATTGAATCACTATCCCTATTTATGGGCCACCAGTGCCGCTACCAGCCTATATAATTAAAAAATTTAATTTGATTGACATTTGGCTAGTGGCTACGTGCCAACTTGAACTATACCTCAAGTTGACAAGCTGTCAAAATCACTCAAAGTTCAAACGATATGAAATCATTACAAATCTTGTTTCATTAAAGCTATGAGTTGTCCAAGAAATTGCTTCGGATGTTCATATCACATATGGCATTAATCGTCGCCACTGCCTGCACTAGCAGTATGACAACCACACTTTGTTCATAAAGAATGAGAATTTCAATTAAATGAAATGTACAATGTCGAGGCATTGAAAAGACAAAATGAGTGATGAGTGATGTGCCTTGATCTCGCCACATGTCCGCATCTAACAATTATAGTGTTATTTTGGAGGTTTCAAATCGCAAGTCTAGTGCTTCACAGATTTACTTCTGGAATGCAACTACAGTCGTCCATCGAACATTCAACGAACAGCCCCTATGATTTTTCGTTGGCATATCTGTTTATTTCGCCACTAGATTTTTTTACTATTTAGAGATTCTTTTTAATTCACCAATGAAAATATATTTTTTGCTTTGAAAAAAGGTTTTAATCGCCAATGGAAAAACAATTCTGGTTTGAAAAACGATTTTATTCGCCAATGAAAAATATTTTATTCTATTAAAAAAATTTGCAATTCGCCAAGATTTTCCATGAACTTCCAGGGATTATAAAAGATTCACCAATTGGGATCATGGGTAAGTAGAACCAAAATGGCATTTACTCTGACCCTTATCCTTTCTGATAATTCATAATCGATTGCCCTTGCATACTTTTTTAGAGCAGACAACAAATGATCTAATTTTTTAACCGCCAAAGTCTTCTTAATTGCACTGTAGATTGAAACATAAGTATTTCTATGCAATAGGAAATGTTGGGGAACAAACCCCCAACATAACCTTGACCCTTCCATAGGTCATAGTTTTGGCATGCTTTCAGAATAAATTAAAATTATTAATTTTGGAAGATAATTATTTAATTATGTGGATGAGAAGAATGCATGATTTTAATTAAATAATTAAAAATTATTTAATTATGTGGATAAGAGGATAATTGAAAATTAATAAAAAGACGATAAAAAATTTATTGAAATAAATGGTAAATACAAAGTCAGAAAGAACAACTAGCCCACCCAGGGCCCAAGAGCAGCAAGAACCATCAAGTAACACCTAAGAAACTTCTCATATACAGTGAAACTAGCTTCTCAAGCTCCTGAGATAAATTCTTAGGAAGCTCACCCCAATCATCCACCTTCCAATCCCCCCCACTCAAAAGACCATTTAGCCAAGCCATCTGCCACCTTATTCCACTTCCATGGGATATGGTAAAATGTGATAGAATCCAGAACTCCCCCCAAAGAAATTATTTGTCTAACCACAATAGCCAACTACCAATTCACCTCCTCCAATTGGTGATTATTCAACAAGTCAACCACAATTTGAGAATCTGACTCAAATAATTCTTCTCCACCTCAGGGTACAAGCCCTTTTCAAAGCCAAAAGAATAGCCAAAGCCTCCATGAAATTGTTAGAGTGATGACCTTTATATTCCAAGAAAAATAACTCAATAACCCTAGAACTATCTCTGCCAACACCTCCCACACCAACATGACTCGAGTTTCCTATAGAGGACCCATCAGTAAATATTTAGCACCCCAAGAGGAGGAGACCTCCAATGACCCTCCCTCAGGACCTTCCCCCTAACACTCTGACCCAAACCAACACCATTCTCACCTCTTTCACTAACAGAAAGCCCCAAACTTCGAACCACCCCCATATCTCCAAGAGGCACAAGAACTGACATAACACATTTGGTTGCTAAGGTCTCCTGAAAAACCCCCAAAATTCTCATCCAAACCTGCCCCACCTGAAGCTTCTTATCTAGAAAGATCCTACAATTGTGCTCCAACTATATATGCCAAATAATCAAGTCGGGACCAATTGTCCAAAGAATGTGGAGGAAGGAAGCCTTAGCAAGAGGACTCCCCACCACAAGCTAGAAATCATCCAAAGATGAGGTGTGTCTACGTGGATGATTCCAAGCATCCCACCACAAATGCCAAATCTCTTTAAAAAAAGAGGTGAGAAATAGTCTCATCACTATTAGAGCACAAAACACATATGGAGGGGCCCTAAAAGCCACACTTCCAAAGACTCTCCTAGTTCAAGAATCTATCATGCATCACAATCCAAGAGAAGAAACTGTACTTGAGCCAAGAGAATTTATTCCAAATTTGTTTCCACCAAGTGACCCCCTTTCCCCTATAAATCTTCTTATCCAACACCTGATACCCAGAGGCCACAAAAGAATTTCCCTTATGATCATGACCCCAAGACAAAACATCTTTACCTAGAAGAGAATTGCAAATACACCCAACTAGAATATGAGCAAGCTCTTGGCAATCCTCCATCTCACCTCCAACTGGCCACTCTTATGGATGCTTCCACTGATACACAATATCTTGTGCTAGAGTTTGTGAGGCTTTGAAACCCACCACACATCTCCAACCAACCTCCAAATAAGCCCTACTTAACTCCTGTAAGTGAGGGTGGGTAACCAAAATAGGAGGATGCTCGTCCCAAGAATCATACCAAAAAAGAGCCTCTGAACTTCTGTTGAAAATCCAAAACAAACCTCGCTTGATCAACTTAGCACCCCTTTTCAACGTATTTCAAACCATCGATCCTTTACCCAAAAGTTTGTATCTGGGAACATCCACATCCTCCACATCCCCAACATATTTTGAGGCAACAATCTTGGCCCAAGTTTGTTGTTGTTGAGAACACCAAAGCCAATAAAGATTTTTTGGCAAAGCTTGCCCATTTAAATCAACACATCTCAACCCAAAAGCACCTTCTTTCTTTGGCTTACAAATATCCTCCCACTTAACAAGGCTCCACTTCCTCGTGAGAATATTACCAAACCAAAGAAATTGACGGCAGAGGCACTCAAAATCATTGACAAAACTAGCAAGGGCAGACAACATAAAGTGTATGTACACCAAAAGAGCCTAAATAACTAACTTCAAAAGAGTCACTCTACCAGTCGTAGAAATCCACCTACAAGTCTAGTGACTGACCTTACAAAATTTCTCAATAACCTCCTACCAAAACCACCTTGGAAGCCCACGCACAACAATAGGAATACCAAGATAGACAAAGGGAAGTGAACCGATCTAAAATCTGAGAATCCTAGCAATTCTCTATTGAATAAGCTTGGGAATGTTAAAGAAATAGATAGAGGACTTTCCGTCATTAATTCTCTTACTTGAAGTATCCAAATAATAGTCCAAAACCTTCCTCAAATTGATCGCTTCCTCCACTCTAGCTAAGCCCATCATATTTGTTTCATCCACAAATAGCAGGTGAGATTGCGGGGGAAGATTATTTCCCCAACACCAACCCTAAATGAGACCAAGATCCACTTGAGATCTCATAAATCTCCCCAGCCCCTCATCCATCAAGATAAATAAGTATGGGGATGAAGGATCGTCTTACCACAAACCCTTAAAATCCCTAAAAAAGCTCATATGGCTCCCCATTAACCAACACCGAGAAGAACGAGGAAGTAACACAGCTCATAACCCACTTGATCTAGGTACTTCCAAACCCAAACACCCTCAAAATCTTGGACAAAAAATCCCATCTAACCCGATCATAGTATTTAGCCATGTCTAACTTAATAAACATAGCCTTTTCCCTCGAGGAAGCCATACAATGCACAGTCTCAAGCGCAATAACCACCCCATCAAGAATCCATCGACCAGCCACAAATCCACCCTACTCCTCAAAAGTCAACCTACTCAGCCATGGCTTAAGGTGTTCAACAATCAACTTAGTAATTATTGTGTAAACCACATTACATAGGGCAATTAGTCTAAAGAGATCCAAAGAGTTAGGACCCTCCCGCATAGGGATAAGAGCTAAAAAGGTGGCATTCATGGCCCTAAGAATTTTCTTATTCTTTTGAGACTCTTGTACAACCTCAATAAGGTCAAGTTTAATCACCTCCCAAAACTCTTAAAAAAATTCTATTGAAAAACCGTCTGGACCAGGACCTTTACCCTTCTTCATTTGAAACACAATATCCTCCAGCTCTTCTCATTTTAAGAAGAGACTCATTCATATCACCTGTCATGAAGGAAGGAATGCAAGCAAGGATTGAAGCCTCCTCTCTAGCAGGTAGGAATCATCAGAGAACATTGCAGAGAAAAACTAGACAACTTCTTTCAAAATCTCGACAGCAAAATTAAGCAGATCTCCCTCTTGTGACTAGAGAAGAAATGATATTGCCCTACCTTCTATCCTTGACTGAATTATGAAAGAAAGAAGAATTCTTATCCCCCTCCTAGAGCCAATCAATGCGGGACTTCTGTTTCCAAAAAAGTTCCTCTCGAAGCTCCCATTCCTTCTTCTCCTTCATTGTTAAAGCTTCATTCCTACTTAGCTCTATCAAAAGTCCATGGTCCCAGATCTATCTACTAATAGAGTCCAACTACTCTTGAGCAGTCCTTTTAGCTTGGAACACATTACTAAAATGATGCCTATTCCAACGTGTTAACTTGTATTTGATGAACTAGAGTCTCTTGGTAAAGGAGTACATCACAGTGCCAAAGGTCGGCTTCCCAATACTCCACCAATCTGAAACAAGAGCATAGAGAGACTCATCTCGAAGCCACATGAGTTGGAATTTGAGGGACTATTTTTTGGAATATCTAGACAAGCAAACAAAAAAATTAATCGTCCAGTGATCAAAGCCTCGTCAATCCAATATCTCAGAACTAGTCACCCATTTGTCACTAACCCAAAAGTTGGACACCAGAAACCTATCCAATCGTTCAAAAATGGCATCCTCCCCAATCCTCCTAGTGTTCCAAGTGAACATCCCATTCACAGGTTTTATTTGCAACAAATTCAAATGAGCCACATTATCTTTAAGGAGATCTGAAGAGCGTTCTAGATGAGTAATACCACCCCTTTTCTCATCCAGCAAGGAAATAGCATTGAAATCACCTACCAAAATCCAAGGAAGAAAAGGCTCCAAAGAATGCAAGTAACTAACATGTGACCACAAATTCAACTTAGCACAAAATTCCATAGGACCATATATGTTCGAGAAAAGGATTCTCTCACCCGTCTCCAAACTAGAAGAATCAAAAGAAATAGAATACCTGCAGGAGAGCCACCAAGCAGGAAGAACTTAGCATGGATCCCATAAACAAGCAAGACCCCCAGAGCTACCCTGCACTCCCACACACTAGAATATACCACACCCCCAGATCTTAAGGCCAAGTTCATCATATAGGTAACAGACAACTTAGTCTCCTGGAGGAAAACTATATCAGAAGAGTGAACACGAATTAAATCTTGAATAGCCTTTTGTCGAGGGATGTTATTCATACCTCTCACATTCCATGATAGCATGATCATCGTTGAGGTTGGGAGAAGTGAGAATCAATAGTCCTCACCAAACCAAACTCCACCAATGTTTCCCCAATTAATTTTACCTTTTCTTGATCCTTCTTTTTGCTATCTTTAAAGGGCTTGTTAGCGACCCCCTTTTTGAGGGGTTTCTACTACAGACCTAAAGCGGGAGAAGATGCCTTACTTTTACCAATCTCTTCACCACCTTCTCAATTATTGGTCTAGCACCAAGCCTCTCAGACTCCAAAGTTGTACCTGGCACCAAAATGTTCCCCTCAAGCAAAGAAATTGGAGGAACGCTTGAATCCATCTGAGCAGAAAGGCTCTCCATAAGAGTTGGGTTGTTGAAAGCCTCAAGTTGAATCTCAAGGTCCTTCTCAGCAAAAGAACTAACCACAACCTACATGCTAAGAGGAACTCCTTCCTCCTGAATCAAGTCCTCTAAGGCATCAAACCTATTAAATGTTTTATCTTCCTATCTATCCTTGAGAGTTCTCTTTTGACCCCTATTTCTATTTTGAGGTTTGGCCGGGATAAAACCAACCTTATTTGCCACCACCCCCTACATGGGAGATTTTCCCTTATCCAGCTTCTGAGTAGACTGAGAGAGAGCATTGCCTATACTCGCAAAGTTAACAATTTTAGGGAACTTTTGTTGAAAGTGTCCATATTCCTGACATAACCGACAATGAAAGGGAAAAGTCTCATAATCCAATTGTTGTGTCCAACAGGTAGCCCCAATGCTCATGTCAATCGAATCTAACAACAGTTTGTTCAAGTCAAATTCAACACACACACGAGCATATGAAAGAACCCTTTTAGTCAATGTTTGTTGCAAAGGACCAATGGACTTTTCGAGCATGAGAGAAATCATTTGCAATATATTGCTTCGCCAACATTCCAAAGGCAAACGGGGGAGACACTCCCGAACTAGAACCCTAGAAGGGAGTTCCTCAGTAGAGTTGAATCCCACATGCCAGGGATTAATAAAGAGGCCAACCTAATTATAGAAGTAAGGCCCTCCTTCAAAAGATTGATTTCTATCAGCAACACAGGAGAAATCCACCATGAAGAAATTTTTAGCCACCAACATTATGTTGAAATCACCTTCTGGGTTCCAAGTCTTGCACACCCATGAATCCAATAAAGGAATCGACACCCACATCCCCATGAATTTGTAGATTAGCACATGGTTACTGTAATACTCAAAATTCTCTACCACAAAGTCAGGTTGAATGATCAACACCAGTCGGTCCACCGCTTTTCAAACATCTATTTACCTTGCGTAAATGAAAACCACTATTTCTTGATGAACCCTCACCAGGGTAATCCATGATAAAATAAAGGCCCTTTGCCAAGCGAAATTGTGACAATACCCCATCGACCAAACTATGACAAAAATCAAATCCCAAGAGGGCCAATACCCCACTCGAACACCCCATCAAGAAAGGGTGGCTTTGATCAAGCCACACACAATAAAGGAAAAAACAAGCTAAAAAGATCAAACCACCCTGAAACTGCAATAATAAAACTCCCCGTGATAACTCTGTCACAACACATCCAATCCAACAATCCTCAAATGCATGCACTGAAGGAAATAACCATGCAACCCAAACCTCATAGGCTGCAGGCGAGCATGCTCAAGCCACACAAAAAATGCCATATTCCTAAATAATTAAAAATTAATTAAATAATCAAAAAATAATTAATTAAATAATTGAAAATTATTTAATGAAAGTGGATGAGGAAAAATGATTAATTAAATAAATAATTAAAAATTATTCTATGTGTAGGTGTTTTTATCCTATTTTAAAAATGCAAGAAATCCAACTAAATCATGCAAAAGATAAAAACAAAAGCCAACACTCATATTGGGCTATAGATGAAGCTTAAACTTAGAAATGAAAATGAAACTATTTTTTACCGTGCTTGAGCTTGTTGCCTTGTTTGCCCTTGAAGTTAGTTAATTGTGTGCTCCTAGACCGATTTCAACAACATAATAGCTTAAGAATGCATGATTTTGGCCATAGAATGGATGCAAATATGGATTTTGGATGGATTTGGTGCAAGATTTTAGCTATGGCAATGTGTTGCAAATATGTTGAATGAATGAAAATGACTAAGTGTTTCCCTTAGCCATTTAGAGGGCAAAAGAATGGAGGGTCAAGATTAAACTAGGGGTTTGAATCAATATCTCAACTCATGTGAGGATGGCATATGTCCTCCTAGGGAGATGGGGAGAGATGAGGTGGAGCTCAGGTGGTAATGAGGTGATGCAGGAGCATCCAGTGGTGTAAGGGCAATCCTACATCACCCAAAAATATATTTACTTTCATTTAGAGTTTTGTATATGTTTTTGCATTTCTGGATACCCTTTTCGTCGAAGAAGAATTCTCAACTTTCAGAACTACTTTTTCGCTTTTTCTACTCGACTGCTATTTTTAGCAGGTATGATTTTGAAGGCGTGAGGAGACAGAAATTTAAGGGAAGCTTCAGGACAAAATAATAAACACTTTGGTGAAAAAATTAGGCGAAGATCATTCCCGGTTCAAAAGTTATTCAAGTTTCAGTTTTTGCTTTTTGCCCTACAAAATCTTCGGAGCTAATTTTGTGGGACTTAAAGGCTCCGGATGGGCCCGAAAGGTATTATCATTGAAGATCCGACGGTTAGATCTTGAGTTAGGGCTTCCGAAAGTTTGTGCACAATTAGAATGTTGTTTTTGGCTCCAAACGGAGAATTGGGCTATTTATGGGGTAGTTTTCTGATTTTTGTGGGTGGTTTTTGGGAAAAGAAGATTGCATGCTGCGAATAGGGGAATTTCTGTAGTTTCTTTCTGTAATTTGCATGTATTGCAGAACTCGAGGATTTGAGATCCTCTGCATGTAAGATTTTTATTTTTGAAAATAATAAGGATCTCAGTTTTCTGTGTGATTTTCTGTGTCTCGGGTTGCACCCTCATCAAGTGGTATCAGAGCAGGTTTTCTTGAGCGTGTGGACAGATCGCCGATCGTGAGGCAGTTCGCACCAGAACTGTGGTTGTGGGTTCAATATATTCAAGATGCCTCCAAGAGTGGCGCGTGGTAGGCGAGGTGGTGCCAGAAATGCTGGTGGAAGAGATCCATTAGCGGCCGAGGGTTTCAGAGCCCTCCAGAGACAAATTAATGCATTACAAAGAGAGTTAAGAAGAGGGGTAAACCCGAGAAGGGGAGAAGAAAATGAGGATGAAGAAGAGGTAGAAGATTCAGATGTAGAAGAGGAAGAAGAAGCTATTGATCAAGATCAAATGCGGCTGATAAGGGCCATTTCGAAGATCGAAAAAAGACCTAGAGTAGAAGTTCCCAGTTTTTCTGGTAGTCTGAACCCGGAAGAGTTGATTGATTGGATCAACGAGTTGGAAGAGTATTTCGAGTATGAAGAAGTAGAGGACCCAGATCGGGTTAAGTTTGCAAAAACGAAGTTGAAGGGCCACGCCAGTATCTGGTGGAAAGAGGTCCAGCTAGAAAGAAATAAGAGAGAAAAGGGAAAGATCACCAGATGGGATCACATGGTGGAGAAACTGAAGAAGCAGTTCATGCCAATGGACTATGAGTTAGATCTATTGAAGAAATTGCAAGGGTTGAAGCAAGGAAGTAGATCTGTGAAAGAATACACAGAAGATTTTCACAAGATAATCATCAGAACGGGACATGCAGAGGCCAACAAGGAGAAGGTAGCCCGTTATCTTAATGGGTTACGGTCGAGCATTCAAGAGGAGCTAAGCTTGGTCAGAATGGCCACCATTGAGGATGCTTACCAATTTTCACTAAGAGTTGAAGAGAAGCTGAACAAAAGATTTGACAGTAAGCAAAAAGGATAAGGAGGTCAAAGCGGAAGGGGTAGCGGAAGATCTTTTGGAAGCCGAAATGAGGATGAGAAGAAAAATGAAGATGTGGGTACTAGTCGAAGCTAGAGGAATGATAACTTCTACTGCCCACGTGATCAGAATGGTGGTGATCAAAGAGGTAGAGGACGAGGAAGATTTGGGAAAGGACCCGGAAGGGGTGGTTTCAGAGGAACTTGTTTCCGATATGGTGAAGAAGGGCATCGAGCCTATGAATGTCCACAATACCAAGGAAGGACAGACAAAAGGCCAGAAGGTCGTGCAAGAGTTGCACATGTAGATGAGGAGGCTCAATCTGAGCATTCAGATGATGCTGAAAGGGGAGAAGCCCTAGTGGTTAGAAGAGCCTTGGTGACTGAAGAGAAGGAGCCAAAACAGAGGAAGAATTTGTTTCGCACAAGGTGCAAGTGTGAAGACAAATGTTGTGATGTCATTATTGATGGTGGGAGCACTGATAATCTAGTGTCAGAAGAAATGGTTACAAAGTTGAAGCTGAAGAGGGAAAGGCATCCACATCCATATCGGATTGCCTGGTTGCAAAAAGACCACAAAGTTCTAGTCAATGAGCAGTGCCTGGTGAAGTTCAAGATCGGAAGCTATTGTGATGAGGTACTCTGTGATATCATCCCCATGGATGCATGTCACATGTTGTTGGGGAGGCCGTGGCAGTTTGACAGGCGAGCTGTACATGATGGCCATGCAAACACTTATTCTTTGATGAAGGATGGAGTCCGCCATAAGTTGAAACCCCTGAAGAAGGCTGAAGAAAAGGTATGCAGTAGTGCTAGAATTTGTTATGTTGATGGAAGGAAATTTTTAGAAGGCATGAAACATGAGCGTGTGTGTTATGCATTGATTCCTAAAATGGATAAGGAGGGTAGTGAGAAGGTTCCAGTAGAAGTTTCTGGGTTATTGAATGAGTTTCAGGATATTGTTTCTGATAATGTACCTGAGGGTTTACCACCAATGAGGAAGATCAGTCATCAGATTGACTTGATCCCAGGAGCCAGTTTGCCGAATAAGGCAGCTCATAGAATGACTCCTGCAGAAAATGAGGAGTTGAACAGACAAGTTGAGGAGTTGTTGAGAAAGGGTTTGATTCGAGAGAGTTTGAGTCCATGTGCAGTACCTGCAGTACTAGCACCAAAGAAGGATGGGGAGTGGAGGATGTGTACAGACTCTCAGGCCATAAATAAGATAACAATCAAGTATAGATTTCCCCTACCAAGGATGGATGACCTGATGGACTGTTTGAGTGGAGCTCAGTACTTCACAAAGATTGATCTGAAGAGTGGATATCACCAGATTCGGATTCGAGAGGGAGATGAATGGAAGACCGCCTTCAAGACCAAAGAGGGCCTGTACGAGTGGTTAGTCATGCCTTTTGGGCTAACCAATGCACCGAGCACATTCATGCGGCTCATGAACGAGGTACTGAAAGAGTTCCTAGGAAGCTTTGTTATTGTGTATTTAGATGATATTTTGATATTCAGTAAGTCACTGGATGAGCATATAATGCATATTGGTAGAGTCTTTGAGAAGTTAAGAGAAGAGAAATTGCTGATTAATCTGAAAAAGTGTAGTTTTGTGAAGGAGTTAGTGTACTTGGGGTTTGTTGTCTCAACAGAAGGTTTTAAGATGGACCTAGAGAAGGTGAAGGCTATTCTGGAATGGCCTACCCCAAGAACTGCTACTGAGGTGAGATCTTTCCATGGTTTGGCCAGTTTTTACATAAAGTTTATTAGAAACTTCAGTAGTATTTGTGCACCCCTAACTGAAACAATGAGAGGGGATAGAAAAGAGTTCAAGTGAAGCACTGGAGCAGCAAGGAGTTTTGATCTATTGAAGCAGAAGGTGACAGAACAACCTATTTTGGCTCTCCTAGATTTCAATAAGGTGTTTCAGGTGGATTGTGATGCCAGTGGTTGTGCCATTGGAGCAGTGTTAAGCCAGGAAGGTAAGCCCATTGCCTATTTCAGTGAAAAGTTAAATGATGCAAAGAGAAAGTACTCTGTATATGATCAGGAATTTTATGCAATAGTTCAAGCATTAAAGAAATGGAGGCATTATTTGTTGCCAAAGGAATTTGTTATGTATACTGATCATCAAGCATTGCAGTACCTGAGTAGTGAAGGAAAATTAAAACAGAGGCATATGAAATGGGTAGAATTTTTGCAAAGTTATACATTTGTTTTAAAACATAGGAGTGGGTCAAATAGGGTTGCAAATGCCTTAAGTAGGAGGCATACATTGTTGATAGAAATGTAGATTGAGGTGGTTGGGTTTAGTGAACTCAAGACATTGTATCCGAAAGATCCTGATTTTGCAGAGGCTTGGAAATCTTGCAAGGAACCTATTACAGTTGACAGGACAAAGTGGTTGGATTTCATAATTCAAGAAGGCATGTTGTTTAAGGGAAGTCAACTGTGTATTCCGAGGAGTTCCATGAGGGAGAACCTGATAAAAGAGAAACATAGTGGAGGAATGGCAGGTCATTTTGGTTGAGATAAGACCATTTCCATTATCAATGAGCATTATTATTGGCCTCAGTTGTCACAAGATGTGAAGAAGTTTGTGCAGAGTTGCAGGGTATGTCAAATGGCTAAAGGAGTGAGTCAGAATACCGGTTTGTATCAGCCCTTACCTGTACCGGAGAGGCCGTGGGAGGATGTAAGTATGGACTTTGTTCTTGGTTTTCCAAGGACACAGAGAGGGAATGATTCAGTATTTGTGGTAGTTGACAGGTTTTTGAAGATGGCACATTTCATCCCATGCCAGAAGACCCATGATGCAGTACACATTGCTGACTTGTTCTTCAAAGAGGTGGTGAGGCTACATGGTCTTCCAAAGAGTATAGTCTCAGATCGTGACACCAAATTTGTTGGATACTTTTGGAGGACCTTGTGGAAGAAGTTGAAAACAGAGTTGAAGTTTAGTTCTGCACACCATCCGCAGACTGATGGGCAGACTGAGGTTGTGAACAGAAGTCTAGGTAACCTACTGAGATGCTTGGTAGGAGATAAACCAAAGGGATGGGACTTGATCTTACCCCAGGCAGAATTTGCTTACAACAATTCTGTCAATAGAAGCACTGGTAGATCACCATTCCAGATTGTGTATGGAAGTAGTCTTAGGACTGCTCCAGAATTGAGAAAGATGGACCAAGAGAAAAAGATAAGTGCTGAAGCTGAAGACTTTGCAGAACACATCAAGAATATGCATGAGAAGGTAAAACAACACATTAACAAGATGAATATGTAGTATAAGGCTAAGGCAGATCCAAAGAGGAGGTATAAGGAATTTCAGATTGGTGATGAAGTGATGGTCCACTTGAGGAAAGAAAGGTTTCCAGTAGGAACCTATAACAAATTAAAGGTGAAGAAGTTCGGTCCCTGTAAAATTTTGAAGAGGCATGATTCAGGGAATGCATATGAGGTAGAGTTGCCGGATGGATTCAACATTTCCCCTATGTTCAACATTGCAGATTTGACAGAATATCATGAGAGTGGCACAAAGGAAGTATCAGCAATGGAACAGTGTGGTATTCCAGCACCTACTTCAGAAAAGGAGGAGATTGAAAAAATCTTGGATAGCCGTGTGGGAAGGAGTACCAGAAACAGGCAGTATGAAGAATATTTGGTGAAGTGGAGAGGAAGGCCTGTGGAAGATTCATCCTGGTTGTCTAAGGCAGAGGTTGACCGTTTGGGTTTTCCTCAACCACCTGAGAAGTGACGAGGTCACTTTTCAAATTACCCTGGGTGTCTGATGCAGGAGCATCCAGTGGTGTAAGGGCAATCCTACATCACCCAAAAATATATTTACTTTCATTTAGAGTTTTGTATATGTTTTTGCATTTATGGATACCCTTTTCATCGAAGAAGAATTCCCAGCTTTCAGAACTACTTTTCCGCTTTTTCTGCTCGACTGCTATTTTTAGCAGGTATGATTTTGAAGGCGTGAGGAGACAAAAATTTAAGGGAAGCTTCAGGACAGAATAATTAACACTTTGGTGAAAGAATCAGGCGAAGATCATCCCCGGTTCAAAAGTTATTCAAGTTTCAATTTTTGCTTTTTGCCCTACAAAATCTTCGGAGCTAATTTTGAGGGACTTAAAGGCTCCTGATGGACCCGAAAATTGGCGGAAAACGAAAGTGGTTAGCCTTTAGGCCCCATTTTTTGGCACTTCATTTTCACAAAACCTTTCTGAAAAGGTATTATCATTGAAGATCCGACAGTTAGATCTTGAGTTAGGGCTTTCGGAAGTTTGTGCATAATTAGAATGTTGTTTTTGGCTCCAAACGGAGAATTGGGCTATTTATGGGGTAGTTTTCTGATTTTTGTGGGTAGTTTTTGGGAAAAGAAGATCGCATGCTGTGAATAGGGAAATTTCTGTAATTTGCATGTATTGCAAAACTCGAGGATTTGAGATCTTCTGCATGTAAGATTTTTATTTTTGAAAATAATAAAGATCTCAGTTTTCTGTGTGATTTTCTGTGTCTTGGGTTGCACCCTCATCATGAGGTGGAGGTACTTTAAAGTACCTTGGGAAGAGGTGAAAAAGAGCTGACTTATCTCATCCTCCCAAATCATGGGGAGGATGTCACAAGTGAGGAATTGAAAATTCGTCAATAATCATCTTTGGGATGAGACAGAATTTAAAATTCCTTTTTAATCCTTCTAGAAGCTTAGGGAGAATATATTGGAATTAAAAATTTCAAATGGGCTCATGGGAAGAATAAATAGGAATTAAATATTCCTAGGGAAGGGGAGATGACTTCTCCAAAAAGGGAAGGAGTTAATGAGGGTTGACCTAGGTACACATGCAATAATTGGCATTAGACCTAGATTAGGGATAATTAATCACTTACTATAGTTGTGCAAACGATTAGTTGGGTTAATGATGGGATTAAGGGCAAGTGGCAAATTATGGAAGATGTGACACTAATCCTCATTAGAAATGTGCACACCCTAATCACAGATTAAGTCAGTTAATCAGGATTAGGAAGGAATTATGGAGGATGTGACTAGGTGAGAGAAAAGGGGATGAATTAAAAATTAATTTTAATACATGTTGGGTAAATGACAAGATTAAATAAATTAGGATATTTATTTAAGCTTAAGAGGAAAAGGGGTAAAGTAAAGCATTTAATTAAATAATTAAACACTTTAGAGGACATTAGGGATATGACGAATATTAATTAAATAATAGTAAAATTATTTAATTAATGTGAATGAAGAGACGAGATGGATGAAATAAGGGATAAATAAATAAAAATTTAATTAATGGAGGGAAATGAGTTAGTTTAATCAAATAATTAGAAATTATTTAATTAATAGTGATAAAAAGGATGATAAGTGATGATGATGAAAATGATGAATCAGAAGAATGTGTTAGATATTTTTAGGTGTCTACATTAGCATAGACAAAAGAATGAGCATTGAAGTTAAAAAATGCTTAAAATACCTTACAGTTGCTTTCTCTTTCCCTCGTCTCACACTCTTATTGAAAGGTTACATTGATATAATCTTTTTTTTTTTGGTTAATAAAGAAAAAAAAGAATTATTTGAAAAAATAAAGTAAATATCCTTTTTACATCCATGTGTTGAAAAAGATAAATGGAACTAACCTTGTGATCAATCCTCTATACCCTTTACATTCTCCTTAAATATTAATTTAGGTAAATGAACTTTTGTTATTTACTGAGTTTGGTTAGTTAAATAAGGGAAGCAAATTCCAATTATACTAAATTTGATCACTTTTCATTTTATTTTTCATAGTAATTTTTTGGAGGATGTAATCTTCTCTCTTACATGAAATACCTTGGCAAAACGGACCATTTTCGTCCTCCTTTTCTCTTATATTTTCCTTCTCCAATTTAGGTTGGCGCCACATGAGGATATGTGTCACTCACATGTTCATATTTTTTTCTCTTACTATTCTTGTGGTCAAGCCAATATATATCTTTTGCATGTTGTCAACATCAATTGGATTCGTATATGGTAACAATTGTTGCATGCATGTTGCATTAGCAATCGTGTAGTGCTTTGATTCAAAAAACTGTTAATTAGATTTTGTTAAAATTGGTCATAACGCAACTTGCAGGCGTTATACTTGTATTCATACATGGTTGCAACAATGAAAACTTTGGCAATTTCTCAAAGTCTTACTTTCTATGTTGATTGATTATATTATATAAATTTTGACAATTTTTTGAAGTCTTACTTTCTAATGTACATATATAATATTAATAGTGATTGATTATATTCTAAAAACTTTGGGAATTTTGGAAGTCTTACCTTCTAATTTACATATATAACATTAATAGTGATTGATTATATTATAAAAACTTTGGCAATTTGAAGAGAACAACCCTTGTACAACGATAAAGCAAAATTCTTTTGAATAATTTTTTAAACCACCATGACTTTGTGTTGGTTAGTGAGCATATCAAATTTTGTAATGTTTTATATTCTATAGTCTCTTAGTTGTTCTGATGGCTGGTTGTGCTTTAATGCTCTTTCTCTCTCCTTGTACAAGGGTCAAGGCCCTTTCAAAACCCTGCTTACCTAATCAAAAACATTAATAGTGTTGATTATATTCTAGTAAATATATTTTGTCGATTACACTTTTACAATTAAATTCAACTCTAATTATGTTGTATTACTTGATTTTGTGTAATATTGTAACGATAATGAATGCTGGCATGCTTGATTTTCTGCCTCTTATTCGATAAAGATAAAAGGATGAATAACATAAGAAAACTATCATGATGAAAAGCTTGGAATGGAAATGATTAATGGTATTTTGCAATTTCGTGCCTGTGATTGTTCGAGCCTATTCTGTTTTCTACATTAACTAATACAATGTATATTCTGCTTTCTACATTAACTAATAACAAGTTAAAAGACGATCATGAAGACATAACCCCCAACAAAGGATAAGTTGCGATTTTATAACCCTCACAATATACATTTGATTCACATGATAAAACAGAAGTAGAGTCGTCCTGCAAGCCAACACATGCCTTAATAAGGTTAAGCTGCTCACTAATGTACATTAAAAATAACCTGTAAAATATTTATTCATCACGTAGGTCCTGCGTGACACCAAGAAAGGCCATAGTACAAGTTTGAATTGCTCTAACATATGGATTTTAACTGCTTAGAGAGAAGTCTGAGAATATATTTTCTCACGTACAATTTTATACAAAGATGTAGTAATTCAAATATCTTCAATTTGTTTAGGCAATAAATAATGTTCTACTCCATCTTTGGCACTGGCATTGACTTGCAGGGATTTGGCTAGTACACAGTCAAATAGAGCAGTTGAATATATGTAATCATACAAGAAGACAACAAATTATAAAGGTGATGTTATGACTATAAAAACTGCCGTCGTGTTGTTTCCATTTTTATCAGTAATTCTTTGATGTCTGTTTCCATCCTTATTTTCATGGTATAATAGTTGCGATGAGCAATTTCTAGGTTGTGCAACTCTTGAAGCTTTAGTCTCCTTCTCTCCTCGGTTTCAGTCAGACATAGTTTTGCAAGTTTGCCTGAATATTCTTCCTCTATCTTACTGCTTTTTGCAAGTGCAATTCGTTTAAGTCCTTGTGCTTCTCTGCGAGCATCATCTGCACGACTTTGAAACATCTGTGCCTCAGCTTGTTTAATTCGAACAATGCTATCCAGTTCATCTATTTCAGCTTTATTCCTCACCCTGTCAAAGTGCAAACCTCCACTGTCTATCTTCTTCCCTATGTGATCTCGATCACTTGTTTCACAAGTTGTCAGAATCTTACTGGTAACCTTTTCACTGGATCTAGGGTTTATGCTATATATGGCTTCTCGAACTGCAATTGCAAATCGATTGTCTGGGCCTTCTCTTTCACTTGGTAGAACAGGCTCCTTTGCAGTAACATAAGCCGTTTCAGAGAATTTGGAATCACATTCTGCATTCATGAAATGAAAACCAATATAAGGACATTTACAATAGGAATATTAGTGTGCTGTACACAGTGGGCATCAACAAAGATAAAACTAGTCAACAAGAAAAATAAGAATATATAAACATTAACTTAAGATGGATATAAGGTATAACTCCAATTTATTTTTTGCCTAGCATTTTATGTTTGTTATGCGTATGAAGCACCAAATTTTATGTTAGAAGATCACCTGCTCCCTAGTCATATTTGCTATCACACATAGGTGGCCCTTACGTTTTGTAAGTTTTTAACATTGTGTAACCTTTGCATTATGTAAACATCTGAAGAGTTGACAGGAATGCCATTGCATGATGGTCCCAAGGAGGGCAATGGATAATGAAAGAAGCATTAATGAAATTGCATTATTCTTGGACCACTGATGCACACACGTCTATGATAAAACAATTTGATCATGCACGTTGAAAATCACTCTTGTAGTCTTGTGCAGACAACATCAAAAGGGGAATCCATTTTGTTGAATTGTGGGAAAAGAGACTGTTTTTGAGATATTTTAATGATGGCCATGTCGAAGATCATTTTGTGGCTTTGCAACTGCGACACCATATCAACAAGCTACAACTCCTGTAGGCAAAATTGTCATATAGATTCAGATTTAGGTGGAAAATTTTTTATTTCATATAAAATCAAGATGAATGACGGCAACATTAGAATCTTTTGACTTAAGTTCTAGCCAAGACATCAGATTGAAAATGAATTTGTATCCTTGCGCCATGAGATTACCTTATGAAGGCTAGAACTTAGACATGTAAATTCTGAACTGTCAATTTTCACATGAACTTTCAAGCATGCAATGATGCAATCTGATCTATATGGTTGCGATCACACTGTGGTGAAATGATGTTGAAGTCCACCTTGTGGACTATAAAAGAAATACTAATGCAGAGCCCAGACTATGGTCCAGCCAGGAAGATATCACATCATCAGCAAGACTATCTGGAGTCAAAGATGCAATATTAATGCCTAGCAGAACATTATCAACATGTGTCATAGTAATCATGCTACGTGTCATCCATCATCAACCCTGCATAGGGGACATTTTGGCAAGTTGATGCCAGTGACAAGTATGTGTTACATGAAGCTTGGACAGATTTTACTTTGTCAAATTCAATATGTAGATTAGTTCATCCATCTGCAGTTGTATAGCTGGGTTTCAGCCTAAAACTTGAGATCTTGTTTTCAATGCATCTTCCCTCCAGTAGAAGGCAAATCCCACAAAGAGAAATATTTATCTGAGTTAGAGATAGGGGATTTGGCAGCCCTGGTAACTGGGATTCTCAGTAAAGGGGCTTTTAGAAGCCCTTGCCTACTGGAATTCGGAAGAGCAAAGTTGGTTAAAATAGGGAAGCTTGTCAGGGAGATAATGGATGCAGCTTGCAAGGATGGTCTCCAAAGTGCCCATTAGTCAAGCTAGATGTAGTGCATTCGCATGTTGTAATCTGAGTTTTAAACTAAGAAGGAAATTTTTTTACTTTTGACATCTTTCTACAAAATGGTTTATGTATTTGTTTTCTATTAAACTAATAAATTCGATTTCTGTCCTTTGTGTTTATTAGTTACACTTGCAATGTTTTGTTATGCACTTTAATAAGTTGAGTGGAGTCAGTTGTTCAGTCCAACCCCCATCCAACTTATCACGCAGCTGCCAGAATCCTTATGCAGAATTTATATTTTCTCAGTTTTCCAGCTGAAGCTCTGAGAGTATTACAACACAATTACAGCAGTGATCAGGCTAGGATCAAAGCAGCAGTATCAAAGCCACTCTCTTGGCCTTGTGTGTCATCACCGTTGGTGACTCCTCCAGCCACCACATGGGGGAAAAATTAAGCTCTGAAATTTCCCTCTTGGTAGGGGAAGCAATTAAAGTCCCACTAAAAGAAATGAAACTATTAACAAAAAGATAAGCCAAGCTTTATGTTCTTGGATCTGCTCATCAAAAAGAGGGAAAGAGGAGATGGGAATAGCAGAATACAGAAATTTTATAGGAGACCGCAAGACCCAAGAAGAGAGACTAGCTGACATGATGCAAATCAAAAATCCTTTATTGGAAGGAGAGAGAATCTTAGGGTTTAGGGTAGTCAAGAGACCTAAGAATAGAGAAATATGAATCAAAGGCTGCACAAGAAAATCTATATTCCAAAGTTTGCTGTCGTCCGCAAGAAAACTAAACCCAGGGATTTGACAGTGCGGCTATTTCAATTCTTTCATATGAATCCTATGGAATACTTCAAAAAAATCCAATTTACACTCTAAAGTCTAAGCCATGATGGCCTTGCATTTGGTTGGATGTAGATGATTGAATGTGAACAAGAAGAGGAGGATGAGAGTGATCAACCAAAAATAAGCATATGGCGTAGCCTGTAACAACTTTCTATCATAATTATGAGGCCCAAACACTATAAGCCTATTCTTGGTTCTCAAGGATATGGAGCAACAAGGAATGGTGGTGCAACATACCAAATGATTTTTTTCTTTTGAGCTAGTGACACTCATGACTCAAACGTGACATCATGTTTCTTACATTTGTCCAAGTTACAACTCTAACCAGTAGGGCAGCTCCCTGAGCTCACTCTGCAGTTTGCCATCTCTAGCATGTGCTTATGCAATGATCACATCTGGCCTATACATGATCCCCTTGATCCAAGGAATTCTCCAAGCCACAGGAAAACATAATAGAGTTTGCCACAGTAAATACCCTTTCCATTAGTGAATGGCAAAAGTCCATGCAATTACCTTGTGCACCTGGCTAAAAAATTTGCCCTACCCAAATGGGGATTGTCTCAAAGGACAGTTGTGTATATGAATGGATTGAAAGATTCCATCAGAAAACATGTAAAAGCTGTGAAGGCTATATATATCATAAAACTTACTGACTTGTTTGCATGAGTGTTATGGTGCTTTAGCCTCCCATCACATGAGATATTACAGGTTAGTGGGTTGTGACTACACCAAGATCACTTCCTAATGACCCTTGGCTTTTGAGTTCTCTAGGTGCCTAGATCACTATGTAGGTCCTCCCATGGCACTCCCCTCCTTTCTACTTTTTTCCAGGACTAAAGACAGTGCGCCTGACCACAGCCAAATATGTCACCAAGTCCCTTCCTGCTCCTTGACCATAAATGAGTTGAACAGCTGCATCTTCCCACCCTTTTAGGTGTCTAGAAGAGTATAAGTAGGTAACAACTTGCCCCTCCAAAAGCGGCCACTCATATCACTTGAACCTCTGATCAAGGAATACACTGTTGCATAGTTTCTCACATTCAATTGAGATCCGAAGGATAGGTCTTCTTATATTGCAGTGCAGATGCCACTCCTCCCTTATTGCTAAGAATCCCTTTACACATGAGGATCATTGTCACATCTCAATCCTAAGCTACATTTATTTTTCAGTTACTCAGTATATTGATGAGACTGTTGGACATCGATTATGATTGCTTGATTATCTGGTATCTGCATGGTTGCGATTGCTAAATTTGATGGTTAATCTAGATGGATTTAAAATGAGATGGAAATAATTATCATGTTGCAATTATGAGCTTCATTTCTTGTAAGTGCTTCGGCTATGGTTTTTAAGGACTAACCTATTAATGTGCGACTAAGTGCGACTGAGCGAGTAATATGAGCGGATAATTGTCGAAGGTGAGAACATGGTTGAGGTAGGGGTATCCTAGCCATTTGATAAATGAATGGTAGGATGGAATCCTAAGGCATTCACACACTCATGTAGTCGCATTCTCTAGCATTGTATGATTGCATTGTGTTAATATTGATTGCGATATTGTTGTGTGTAATGAGTACATTTTATTCTGTTGTAAAAGCTAAATTACTTGGAAAATAAATGTATTTCATATGATTTTATGTTAATTTATTTCTTTAAAAATTAAATTAATTAATTAATGGAAAATTGAAAGAATGTCTTCGAGTATTTGTTTTAAAATTTGAAATTATTGATATATTTTGTAATAAATTATAAATTATATTTATATAAATTAATAATAATATTTTAAATTTATTGATTTTATTTTGTAATAAATTATAAATTGTATTTATATAAATTAATAATAATATAATAAAGGTATTATTATTAATATATATAAATATGTAAATGTATATATATGGCTATTATTAAAGGAAAATAATAATTATCTGCCTGAATTATATTTATATATATTTATAATAATTTAATATTATTATTTATATATAAATAAATAAAAGACTTTATTTGCAAAATAATTATCCATATATAAATAACAATATAATAAATATATTATTATTTATATAATATTAATAAAAATATATAAATGCATGGAAATAATTTTATTTTTTTTAAATTAAAAAGCTTTTGATATAATAATAATTAAAAGTTTAAAAAAATAAATTAAATAAAGAAGTTTGAAATAAAAGAAAATTAATTAACTTTAGAGGCATCGAATGAAAGCTCATGCAGTTACCGCAGAAAAAAAAAAGAAGACCCAGTTCTAAACATAAGGAACTGAAGTCAAACTTTTGACATACAAAATAGTAAGTTTATAATAAAAGGAATGGAGCGGACCATTTTTCCACACCATGATTGGAAGGAAATTATTATCCTGAGAATAGCAGAGAACAGGAAGGTTAAAAAACAGGTGCATCTCAGGAATTTCTGGTTTAGGGCAGCAACTGATCAAGGAAAAAGAAAACTGTAGGCTGCAATCTCTCTGCTCAAGTCAGCAGCTTTTACACTTTACTCTAAAATATTATTATTATTTTACCTGAATGAAATCTGAACTTCCCAATTTAAAAATCAGAAAGGCTGTCAATAGTATAAATTGTGTAATAAATTATGTGACAGACCTGCAATAAAAATATGTGTAATTTTTTATATATATATATATATATATAGAGAGAGAGAGAGAGAGAGAATATATATGTATGTATGTATGTATAAATAATATATAGTTCATTGGATTTCTAAAACAGATATTATAAGTATATTGTGTGAAAGGGAACATGAAAAATTTCAGTTGCTATTATAACCTAGTTTTATGTCGGAATCATATACAGTTTCATTTAGGTGGTTGTTTATTTTCCAAGTTTTATATCAAGACTGGAACAAATCGAGAATACACATAAATATAAACTCTATGCAACTGTGAACATCAGTTTTGTTCCTTATTCTCTGCAAGAATGAAATCCGAGTGCTGGAAAATGTTTCTTTAATCTATGAGAGAATTTAAGGCAAAAATTGTAACTAGGAAAATACATAGAAATCTGTTTTGTTCTGTTATATTCTGAATTTATGATGGCAAATCTGCATATGTACATATACCAACGGTTACATGTACCTTCATATATATATACATGGAGTTGATATCTCTAACATTGCCTTCTAGCAATCTCCTACCAAGACTTGATGGCATCCAATCACATTGGTGGGAAACTAATGTACCAAAACCAAGTTAGACTTAGTCCATGTCAGAGAGATTTTTTTATTCACTGCTAACTATGTATTTGTGTGTCTTGGAGACTTGAACTAGCCTTTTTCAGAAGTCAAGGCTGTCTAGCATGTATCAAGGAGCTGCACCTTCACAAAATCACATCACACAAGTTGTATGCTTATCTCTAACTCTTACCTCTATCCATGCTTATGCTTTATGGCTATGTTACTGGATCAGTGAGCCAAGCTGCCAGATCCGGGTTCAGTTCATACCAGATTCGGGATCTGATTCAACGTGGTAGGAATCCATCGAAATCTTTTATAATATTATATTATTGTGATCACATTTAAAGAACTAGGTTTTTGGCGCCAAATATTTGCGAAGTATTCACCACTGACAAAGACATTCGATGGCTTTGCATTCTAGCAGATCTTTATATTGGGAATTGTACAAGTATCTCAGATGGATGGAAGGACTAAGACCCGCACCGCTGCGCCTAATGACCGAACTTGGGACATCACGATCATCATCTATTCTTCTCCAAGCCGCCTCGATGCCAATGAAGTTCTCATGATGACCTCTAGACCAGGTGCCCCTGTCTCTACTCGCTTCTCCATCCCAACAATATATAGCCCAAGCAAACAAAAAGGAATGAGAGTGTCTTCGAGCAAGTATTACAATATTATATTATTAATACTTCTATATAATATTATACTTATATATTATATATTATAATGTGATATAATATATAATTGTTGATAAATATAATAATAATATAGTATTATAATATTATATTGCGATATTTATAATATTAGTATCTAATAAGTTATATTATTATATAATATTATACTTATATAATAATATATAACTATATTTTTTAATTAATTATTATTATCAATGTTCCATGAAGTTTCCTAACAGGGAGATGGCAACAGGGGCGACAAGGGGGTGGCACTGATATATATAGGTACTTGAAAAAATAGTTATAAAAAGATGTATAAAAATTACAATGTTGGATTTACAAATGAAACTTTGGCAAATTGAAATTACTAATTAAAATTTCAAATACTTAAATACTATAATACTATTAATACTACTTAACAATTAAGTTATTAACATTGAAGTTTGAACAACAAAAATGTCGAATTCGAATTTTATATTCAAGATTTCATAATGATGATTACAATGAGTACAATCATGTCAAAATAACAAAATGCAATGAGGTGAGACCTCTAATCATCCCCAAACTCATCACTAGAATTGCTAGAAGTGGACACATGCTCAAACTCCACCAAACTAATACCAACTAGCCTTGCCTGTGTCACTATAGCATCCTCATCAATCTGTGTTGGCTCCTCTCGCTCTACATCCCACCATGTTGTTGGACTCTCTTTGTACACAAGTGTCTTGCGATCAATGAGACGCAATGCACTATGAACAACCACAAGCTTCTTTGCTCTCCTAGAGGTAAGTTTGTTCCTCTTAAGAGAGCGGATGAAGCTACAAGTAGACCAGTCCCTCTCAACAGCTGAAGAACTAAAAACCTAAGATGCAATTGAATGGCTAGAGTGGTAGTCAAAGAAATCGGTTCATGGCAATTCCGCCACAAAATTGGGTCCTCCTATGCCATTGTTCCCATATCCATCTTGGCCGCCTCAAAATAACCCCTATGAGTGATAAATTTTGTACACTCAATATGAATGATGTCGAACTCTACAAGATCATACATCTTTTCAATAGCCCTAAAGAACCCTACCTTCACCTCAACACCATTTAAGGATGTAACTCTACATGGTTCAATGCATAGGCAGCCATGTGCAAGGGAGTGTTGAGCTTCTCCCATCTCTTTTGAATGATTGGTTGAATGTGCTCATTGTAGAATGCTAATGTGGGGTCCTCTCGCACGGCAGCCTTCATTTGGCCTAGCATAGAATCAATGCACTCATACACCTCTCCAAGGTTAGGTGCATTGGCATCCCCATATCTAATGACCTGGAAAACTGGAGTAATGATGGAGACTATGTATTTTGCATCACCACAACAAACATCACTCTTCACTACATCCTTCACCCTCTTCCCCTACTCTGTGTTGGACTCGAGCCATCGATTCCATTGTACTGTCATAAACATTAGTTGTAATGCCTCTTGTAACTCAAGCATTCTCTCCAAGAGAATGAAATAGGTTACATATCTAGTCTCGACAGGTTTCAAGAATTCCTTCTTAGAGGTCCTAAAGAGTAAATGTGAAGTGTGGTGGTTGCAGATAAACATCTGCACATCTCTAGCATCATTGACCACTACTTTGATCCAATCAATCTTTCCCATGTCCTTGAGTGCATTATTCATGGCATGCACACATTTGTGTCTATAAGTTGTCTCGATCAATTTCCCTACAGTTTTGCACACATGGGCTACATTTGTCACTACATGGACCACATTTTGTGGCCCAACCTCCTCAATAGCATCTTTGAGGATCTAAAATTGGAAATTGGCATCCTTGTGATGCCCTGAACAATCAACTGCCTTAAGAAATATGGGCCCTTTGAACATGTAACCATGATATTGATGAGTGGACAATGCCTAATGTTCATCCACCCATCCATGACAATACTGCATCCATTTGCCACCCAACTTTCCTTCATTTTCTCCATTAACACATTTATCTTGGAATAGTTCTTGTAGCATCATAAATTGTACTCCCTTTTAAGAGAGTACAATTTCACACTTAGTTTGGACTTACTTTGGTGACCCTTGCATTAATACATTTTCAACACTCCCTAACCAGGCCCTAATTTCCTAAATTATGCATTCCATGGTCCATTTTAACAATTACCGACAAATTGCAAGCGGAAAACAAATGCATTCATTTAATACTTTGCCCCCGACACCTTAATTCCCGAAAAATAGGGCTGTGACATAGTCGACCAGGGCGAATTAGTCCCCCTATTTTGGATCCAAATTCAAATATGTCAATGTCAACATTTTATTATTTGAATTTCAAATGTCCAAAGTCGGCTATTGGGATCTAGTTTTCAGGAAATTAGATTAAATGCCTATAAATACCTAGAATTTTCACCATTTGAAAGTTAATTCAAAAAAAAAAAAGTAGCAAAAGGTCACTACATTCCGCCAAATACATTTGAATTTGCAGGTCTTCAAGCTTTATTTCAGATTTGATCAAGTCCTATTCCATGATTGAAGTTTGATGGCAATAGGACATGATGGATTATAGGTTTGGGAAATGCTCTTGGCCATTTCCTACAACCTAATGACTTGTTTCCTAAGTGTTCTCATCTTCAAGCTTCATTCCACTTGTAGCCTAAGGCAAGGTATCATTGTGTTTCAGATTTCCTAAGGGTATTTTGACTTTCTTTTAGATAGATCTTGTCATTATCACATAGGAATCCTTCTCTAATGCACTTGAGTAGGGTTTTATGCATTTTAGCTCACTACAACCTTAGATGCACTAAAGGTTAAGAGCACACACACTTCTATCAATCAGATCATTGGCTATTTGTCAAGGTAGAAACACCAAAACAAGGGTTTGACTGAGGTAAACTCCTCTGTAGCCACCCCCCACCAGATATTTTGCAGATTTATTGCAAGTTCAGATCTGAAGATGGAAATTTGCAAATTAGGAAGCGAAGAGAGGACAGAGTGTTACAGGTCCAAGTTTTCATATCCAAAAAAAGCCTATAAGGACATAGTCGCCCAAGGCGACTTAGTCCTACCAAATCAACCTCCAACTTGCAGAATAGGTGCACAAAACTCTGCTTTTCTTAGATCTGTTGTCAGAATTTTCTGTTACAATGTTTCTATTATTGAAATATTGCTTTTACAGATTAGGGCATATAGTTTAATTAGGTTAATTAGGGCAATTCAATTTCAGTTGATTTCCAAGGCTCAAAAGGATCAGATCCAGGTCTGATTGACTCACCTTCATGGTTGAAAGTCAATCTAATCACCTTGTTGATTTGCCTCCTAATGTTCTCTTGAAAAAGGATTGATGTTAGTGTTCAATGCATTAGACCTAGGATCCATTTTTCATCAATTTTGTCTCCTCTAGTAGCACATGTGATGGTCCTTTCCCTTGCTACCATCGCCATTGCCTCCTTATAATAAGGAGATCGAGCCACATGGAATGGAATGCCATTGACAGAAGAAATTGCCAATGGCATCATATGCGTCATCCTTCATCTACACATTGAATAATTCAGCTATTGGGTTAGGAGCATCAGTTGTCAACTTGCGTTTCTCCCTATCCTCTACTGCATGGGCCCCTAAAGTAGATGGCATACGTGTAAATTGCCTCTGCAAGTAGAAGTAGAACTGCGTGGTTGGCCCTGATTACCCCTTGGCCTATGAGACAAAGAAACAGATATATGTGCAACTACAGGTGCATTGTCTTCACCACCAACACCCCATAGCTACATATCTCAACCTTGGATTTTAGGTTAGTCGATGGCGCCAAAAAATCACATATTTCCACACCTTTTCCTCGGATATGAAGGAGGTGGGCATTAACTTTGGTAATGCTGCCCTAAAATTCAAGGTCACAAAAGTGGCACTTCCACAACCTTGTGCCCCCAAATGTCCTAGGTTTGCTCTGTAATTTTGTTGCAAATTGTTTCAAGGGACACTTGGGATCAAGGGGACCCTTAGCATAATCTGCCAATATTGTGGAGGGGCAATTCATATTTGCAGTTGTACTAGCCATGGAACTTGTGGTTTGGGTCACACAATCACCCCTCTTTGCTTCTAAATTTTCATCAGCCTCAAGTGCATAATCAGATTCAGTTTCACTATGAGAGTGAACCTCAACCTCATCCTCACTCATGCCATGAGAATTCATGTGATACTGCAATAAACAATATAAAATTTACAAGTTTATAATTCTAAAATTCAAATTATGCATGCAGCAGTGTAGCATAACGCAAAGGATTAAATTTAAGACACAGATTTTCTTTTTCTTTTTCTTACTCCAAATCGCACAAAGCGCAGAAGCAGAGGATACACAAATAAAAATATTTGTTCTTAATCTTTGTCAACCAAGGATTTCACTTTTGTTTTTCTTACTTTAGATCGCAAAAAGCACAAAAGCAGAGGATACACAAAAGTTTCATCCTAGTTTGACAAAATTTTAAATCTTGATGACAATATGAACAATAAACATTGGACATTTAAAATTTATTATGCTATTTTCTAATAAACTTGCAGCCATGTCTATGAAATTATGAACGAAATTAAAATATGAATTAGAATATGAAACTAGTTTAAAAAATATAAAAAACCAAAAAAAAAACAATCATAGAATCCTACCTTGTGCTTCAAAAGTCCTCCCAACTTGGTGTAGAATCCCAATTCTAAGCTTCTTCCTCTTCTTTTTGTTCCTCCTCAACTTTCTTGCACTTGCAACACTTCACTCTCACTCTTCCACTCCTTCACTCTCACTCTTTTGCTCCTCTTCAACCTTGTTGTTGGAATGAATTTGTGAGTGATTGTGAGGATTTGATTGTGTCTTATAGGGTTTGGGAGGGTTTGGTGGGGCTCATTGGCCATTAGGATTCGACTTTGGGCACCCAAACCAAAAAAAATTATATGTTTTTTTTAATTTTTTACTTTTCCTCCCTACTAGCTGCAGGAGATGCCTAGGCGTCCCCGGGACGATCAAGGGACTCCTAGGAATCCCCCCAAACATCCCTATCGTCCCGGGCGTCCTGAGAGAGGTGGCGAAGCGGTGGGGGGATGTCTCCCCCACATCCCCACATTCCAAAAGCGTCCTAGTCCCGGAAATGTGGGGATTTATAAATATTTTTATATATAAAAATAAGACATAATAAGAAATATGTATGATGTTTCTGCTGCTATATATATATATATGATTTTTACATGTTTTTTGTATAAAAGAAACCAAAACAAGCCCAACCCCAAAAAAAAATTTGCCAGATCCACAAACCGAATTCGTGAACCCAAAACATGATCCAAACCAAAACCAATAACATAGCTTTATGGGTTTGAATGTTGATCATTCAACAAGCGTTATTCCTGGTTTTGCTTAGAGATTAGGGAAGCCTTGGTCCAGTTGCATGCATTTTGGTTGAATCAAAGGAAAGCATCCTTTGGCAAAATTCAAATAAAGATCTTTTCACTCCACCTTCTTTCCAAGGTTCTAATCCCTTCGCCCTCACCCATTACCACATCAAATCTGCAGCTGATTTTCCTCATAACTAATCTAGCACCAATTCACATATGAAAGTAATCACCTTGTTCACAAAAAACCAGCAAAACCATGACAATGTCTCCATACATGATTGGATTAGCGACAATGATTCTCAAAATGACTTTATTGATCCCTATTGTCCCTCTTCCAGATAAATATCATCCACATTATTGTATCAATATCAGCACCCCATTGCGGCTATATTTTGACCTTGCTGGAACCTTTCCAACTTACTTCTAACCTGCCTCCTTGTAATACCATTAGGAATGTGCCTTTTTCAAACATGGCCAAAATTGTATATCCCTCATCAAAACATCACTAATTATATAGACACCATTGCCATCTCTGATAGATATAATGACATTCATGGAGAGAATGATGCAAAATCAAAACCAAATATTGGTGAATAACCATCAACAATTCAATGGCATACACAGGAACACTCCCCCTTCTTTCAACTGCCTAGGAACTTGCCATTCCTCCTCCCCACCAATACACAATCTTTCCTAATCAGACATTTTCAGAACGAACTGTTAGCACCAAGAATTGTGCACATTGACATCTGTTCTCTTGTACCCAACATTGTGTTTGATGGAACCAGCAATCCTATCTCATGCACCAAAAAACTTTTGCTCCATGTATAAGCACTGGACACACCCTAACCCACAAAACTTTTGTCAATGAAGTACCATGCAGATTGCTCAACAATTTTTTTGCCAATGTAGTAGCTTTGGAGTGGTATTCCCAAGTTCCAACTACCTAGATTCTTCATTTATCATTTTGATGACCGACTTCACATTTTTAAACAAAAATTCCAAAACTGACCTATTCCCCAAAGAACAGTTGCATAATTTTGTTATCATCTAAAGAATGGAAGAGGAAATAGCTCAAAGCTTTCATTATACAATGGAAAGATCTCAATCTAAAATCTTACAAAGCCTTGACATAGAAACATTATTTTTCAACTTAAAAAATTGTTTTTCACCCCAAATTACAATAGTAATTACTTCAATTCAACCCACATACCTTGAAGAGGCCATGGAGCAAGCTAAAAGGCAAGAAAGGTTCATGTCACATTGTAATATACTGAGGGCAGTAAAGACAAAACCCGAATCACACAAGAAGCCTAACACACCTGACCATATAATCAATCCTACACCAACAAGAAGAATCTCTATTTATGCCCAAGAAGATACCCAGGCTGCAAGCACATCCAATCATGCATCAAACAGCCCCATTACTATCCTCAAGAAAGCATGCTCATTCAACAAAATCAGAGCACTCTCACCACTTATTCAAATACAAATATCGCATATAGCCTAACCTCCACCTAGATGGTATGACCCAAACCAGTTCCATTAGCCCCAATAAAATTACAGGCACTTCAATAAAGCACACAAAGGTTTACAACAGTTTGCTTGGTCATATTTATGTGGTAACAGTTTTTGATCTAAAGGCATTTATCTATGAAAGAGAATTAACCTAACAATAGGAAAAGCAAAAGTGGTGTTGATGCGTGTTTTATGACACACCAAACATCAGAATAAAATGCCCAAAGACACCCTATCCTCTCTTGAAAAACCACCGCGTGTGCTAAGATTGCAAGATCATCATATAGCGATTCCAAGGTTCCTTATGTTAGGTCTTGACATACGGATAAGCTCAATGGTCGTTGTGATATGTTGGTAACACAAGGGGACTTAAGCTAGGCTTGTTCAATTCACAATGAAGGTCTAGACAATAAAGCTCTATTGTTTGGGTCCTAGATCAAACAAACTAAAGAAAAAAGATAAGGGTTCAAAATTTCTAATCTACTTCCCAAGAATTCAAGAGACGGTATCAATTTGGTGAAAGTTGAAACCAATAACCACGCTTTGTTTCGCCACGCTTAGGACAACTAGACAAAGTGGGTGCAATCTTCAAGGGAGTGTGCTTATGATTTTCACGTCACGTATAACTACCATCAAATCGAACAATATTTATCCAGACAGAAGTTAAGCATCCACAAAGTAAGCTCAGGCTAACTTTACACATTGAACGAAAATCATCCATTCAAAGAAAGTATGAGCAAAAGTTTCACCATAAATCAATACTTATCAGATCTTGCATTCGTCTAACATACATGAAATAAAATCTAAACTATGATGAGGGATAAGAACCATGCCAACTCCAAAATAAGAGAAATAATCACCATCAATTTGAACAATGCATTACTTATTACTTTGGCAGTCATATGCAACAATTTACTTATCTCAACATGTTTTGCAACATGCTCCCATGCTTTACAAATGAGGAGTGAGCTCAATTTATAGGCTCCTCAATTACAATTCAATGGCCAAGATAGATTTAGAATCAACGGTCGAGATTACAAAATAAAACCCTAATTAGGGCTTGTCATAACTAACTACCTCTCGACCAATGAGAAAATTACATTTTGGGACACTTATCCTTCTGCTAAATATGAACCAACAATAAAATAGAAAGTTGTTGCATGGTGGAGTGTCAGGTTCATCGAATCTCGTGTTGACTTGGAACAATTTGATTGGTCGAGGCGCTACTTCAGTAGGTTGGATGTCCTCCTTGGTCACCTTGTTCGTTTTGCCATGCTCTTGCCTTAGAATATTTTCCCTGTTGATGACTCTATCCTTTGTGCTTGTTTCTTCCTAGCTTTGATCTTGGATTCCTTTTGAGACTTTGATTTCTTCTTCTCACCTATATTGGAAGTCTCGCCTTGGAGCACATGCTTAGACTTGAAGTCATTAACGTTTTCTTTCCTGATTGCTTTGAAATTCCTACAAGCGCCTTGAATTTGGAGAAAAACTCCCCTGTACTTTCACCACAATGGAGGAAATTGGAACTTTCTCTGCGAAGTATTTCCCATACTTAGCCAAATTTTTGCTATTCAATTTCATTTTGTAACACCTTCATGTGGACCACTCAACAGTTAGCCCAGATTTTGGCCATCTCTATGCTCGAATGAACTTTGCCTGTGGATTTGCCTTCAATTATGAGTTTGGCTTGTGCTATGTAGGGCAGATTCCATCCTTGGACAAGGATTTTATTCACTTCCTCTTTATTTTCAAGGTATCAACACTCCGCCAATTTTTTGAGTTTTTTCTTGGCGGACTTCATATTTGTTGTGCCACTTTGCTAAGGCGGAATTGGTGATTGTCATGCCAGATTTTCCCAAGTGTTGGGCGGACTTCATGCTTGGCCGGACATACTTGCTCGAACTTTAGGCTTGGTCGGACATACTTCTTTGAGCAGACTTTGGAACTTTCTTGCCATGTTGCCTTTATGCCTGGGCGGACTTCAAGTGTCTTGTGCCATGTTTACTCTTTGGTGGGCGGACTTGGAAGCTAGCCATTCATTCTTCTTCGATGGGCAGACTTCATATTGCCTTAGACATTTTCCCATCATGCCAAGGGCGGACTTTGGAGTTGCTTGGACGTTGCTCCATACTTGGTCAAATCTTGAGTTTTCCCCTCCTCTTCTTAGTTGGGCGGACTTTAAGACTTCTTTGCCATCCAGACTTGTCCAAGGCAGACTTCAAGTTTTTCATGCCTTAGACTTTTTCTTGCCATCCAAGGTAGGGCGGACTTTGAAGTCTTTTGGACATTTTCCATGGCGGACTTGTCAATGTCTTGGACATTTTCCATGGCGGACCTGTCAAATTTCAAACCATCTGGGTGGGGGCGGACTTCACTTGTGCTTGTGCCATCTCTCAATTGAGTTGGGCGGATTTGCCTTAGACTCATGCCAATTTCTCAAGGGCGGACTTGCTAGGTGTTCATGCCATTCCTTCATGTGCTGGGCGGACTTGCCTATGCTTTGTGCCATCCTCTCTTCATGGTGGGCGGACCTTGCCTCATGTCATGCCATCACCTTGGGGCGGACTTCACTTTGACTCAAGCCCTTTTCTTTCTCTTCATGGGGCGAACTTAGCATTGTGCCAAGCCATTTTCTTACCTTCCATGGCAGACTTGCTCATTGCCCATGCCATCTTCTTTCTTCTTGCTTGGGCGGACTTGCCATTAACTCATGCCATGCCCATTCTTCCTATGGCGGACTTGCTCATGCTTGCGCCATGTTCAACACTTTAGCAATTTTTTGGTTTTTTCAAAGTTTCTCACTTATTTCTATTTTGGGATCTCCTGAAGTTGGTGTTGATGAAACCATGCCCTGTACACTTTCCAAAGATGGAAACCCTGCCAAAAATAGAAACTTTTCCAAAAATAGCCCCTAATAAATAGGAAGTCCAAAATAGGCCAAAAGTGCCAAAAATGAAGTCCCTAAAAAATAAGGGGCCGGAGTGAAAAACCCTAAAATTTAGGTAGTATCAGAATTGACTGAAACAACAGTCGATCTTCATCCTCCAGGCCTTCTAAGCATTTTGATGATGTTTGTGCAGTGATTCGGGCTCAAATTCGTTACTTGGCTTGGGTGACCCTTCAAAAACTCAAACTCCTCATTGTAAAAGAAACATGGTAATTAGCAATTGCGACGCCAAGGCAAAAAACCCAAAAAGCAAAAAAAACAAGAGGGTCCCCATTTGCAATGGGGCGATGTTGTGAAAAGGTCACAACAAGTGGGAGGCACAAGAACATAACATAGTAATTGCACCAGCTAATGTGAGACTTCTAACGTAACAACACCACATTCCCAACCATAATCAACCTTTGCAAACCTCAGTTATAACACATACAATTCAAATCAATATTTTACATCCACAATATTAGCAAGGCCAAAGGGGCCCAATAACTTATGATGACACATATGATTGTTAACACCCTCAATGTATGTTACATTTCTAGTGGCGATGAAGACCCTTAATCATTCAGCAAGGAAATATGTGCTGCAAAGTGTCAACATAAAAGAAACAAACAACCCACCAAACCAGTAGAAAAAGGTGCTACATGAGAGGAAAATAAGGCAACACAGCAGTCAAGCAACAAGAAAAACCACCTAAAAAGATTAATCCCTTTGAAGCTAAACCCATCAAAGAAACCAAGAACCCAGCTACTTGCAACCAGACAAAATGCAGTCAAACTTGATAAAGTTATCTCATAAGCTTGTTGACAATTCTACACTTCACAACATTCAAAAGTACTATATAGCAAACCCAAAAAAGATGTCCTGCATACAAAAACCAAGAGAACTTGACATCATACCCAAGCTCAACTTAACACCAAACAAAATTTATTTTTGGGAGAAAAGAAAGATATCTATTTACCACCAGAAAATTGTTATTCCAACCCCTCCCTGTTGATGCTAAGGAAATTGTGTGTTGCTCCAAATTGAGTGAAGGCACAATATTGCTTATGTTAATTCCATAGAAATTTACCACATATACAACCCAAATATGATAATCCGATTCCCCGTTGTTCCTTAACATATGCATCAGAAGTGCAAGATCAAGAAAGCACCAATAGATGAAGGCACCAACACCTATATGGCTTATATGGATTTTATTAATAAACTTTCATACACCCATGACAGTCTCAAAGTGACAAAACAACTTGCCAAAGCCAAGATAGACATGAAAAGACACTCATGAGATGCATCTGGTTGCCAACACACTCTGGTCCCAAAACACCTAGAGTAAAAGTCTTCTTCAACTATCTGTTCCAATACAACATCCCTTTAGGAAGGCTATTAACACATTGCATTAGGGCCATAGCAACAACATATCAGCAGGTCAAATTCCCTCATGGTGACAAAATTATATGCAAAATCGATGACATAGACCCTAGGTCTATCCACCATGAGAAATCCTACAATATTATATACCTACAATTGAGGAGATCCCACTTATTCTTGTTAGTTCTAGCCCCTAGTGATCTTCAAGAACACAATCAAGGAGGCCAATCCATAACCCATAGGATGATTATCCACAACTGGAATTGAATATGACAATGATGAACCCAACAACTTGGTTATAGCGACTTTTTCAATGAAATTAAAATTAACCTGACAACCACCTCACAATACAATAAAGAAATACAACAAGCTTCAAAAAGTCAACCTTCCCAACATCTATCAGCACCATATCCACAAATATAGCAACAAACAATCTCCAACAAAACCATCAATATTGAAGATTGCAATATAGAGTGAATTTTAAATCACAAGGATGTTGATATACAGGCCATAGGCCTATACGAAATGGTTGACCCAGGCATAGCACAATTATTCACAGATGTGGCTACATATCCACCCACACTTTCAACAAATGGGTAGGAACACTAATATGATTACTGCAGCTAAGAAGGCATTAATAAAAGAAAAAGCAGCAAACCAAATAGGTATACCAATCAATCTCCTAGAAAGCTCTATTTGTGCTTAAGAAAAAGAGAATGAAGATGACCCTAATTCAAAGGATTGTATCTCCAGAAGACTATCAATGTTGAGGTGATAGACCTACATAAAATGAATGACATGGTCACAGCACAATTATTCACAGATGTGGCTACTTTATCTGCTCACTCTTTCAGCAGGATGGATGTCAACACTAACCTCATTACAGCAGCTAAGAAGGCATCAATAAAAGAAAGAGCAGCATACCAACCAGAAATATCAATCAATATCCTATAACACTTTTATCAATCAGAAGAAAAAGACAATGAAAAGGATGCTGATTTAGAGGATTGTGAGCTCATATATCTCCACATAACAGCATGAAATGCAGACATTCAAAGACACAAGCAAAAGCTTGAACAACTTCAAAACACATAAGCTTCAACATAGCCTTTCTACAATACAAAAGGCAAGCACCAAAAATAGACAAACCTGATGCACAAGGATTAGGAGAAGTCATACTTCATCTATGTAATCACTTCCAAGAGTTATAATTATTTGAAACTACCCAGTTTTGTCAACATAACAACACAGCCAGTTGGCGTGAAGCGGTGATTTCAAAACCACTGGTCTGCATGAAGAGACAGTTCCATCCCAATATCAGAAACACAGAATATGAAGCAAATAGGCTGGCATTTCTCCTAATTCTGTTTCTGAGACTTTCTAGAGCACAAGGAGGACGTACCAGCAACTTTATAAGGACAAGAGCAAGTTGATTATATCATGGGAGGAAGATTTGAGTGTGGAAAAACAAAGAGAAGTTCCTCCCTTTGTCCTGAACTCAAGGCAATATGTTCAATTATAGTTGAGTATGTCACTTGAGCCCTTCATACCATTCAGCAATCTTTGACATGTTCAACTATTTTCGAACACATAATCTTCCCCACTTTTTAAGGTTTGGAAAGGTATAAGTAGGGAATTACTTGCCCTTCCAAGAGATGCTATTCATATCTTTTGGATATCACAATCAACAACTCCACTCTTGCACACTTGCTCACATCCCGATCCAACCTAGTTCTAGTGCAACAAAGATGCCACTTCTCCCTTATCATTAAGAATCCATGTATGCCTAAGGATTGCACTTAGTAGTCTCTTACCTATACTTCGTCCTATCTAGCCACCTAAGGGGAAGACCAACGCACCCAAACCAAGTTAAACTTAGTCTATGTAGGTTAGATGCTTTTATTTCCTATCATATATGTATGTGTGTCTTGGACTAATCTTTGCCACAACTAAAATCCACCCAATGCATCATAGAGGAGTTGCACTTTCACAGACTCACATCACACAAGTTGTATTAGATAAAAGTGTGGATGCATATGTTTTGTAAGTCAACCAAATAATTAATTAGAATAAAATTATTTATCCCAAATGCTTTGGATATTAGTTGTTGTCTTTAGCAACATTCTATATCATAGATATAGGACTCTCAAGGGCATGCAAAGACTCAAAGAGTCTTGAGGTGGCCAGACTGAAACGAAGCCCAAGGACTCGTGACCCCATGACCCAAGTACCGACAAGTCTAGATAGACTCGTTGATTCTACCAAACTCACCAGACTTGGTGAGTCCCACTAGGTAGTCTCAATCATGGCAACATTAAGAATAAAACAAGAAAATATAGGGAAAAAAATTAAAAGGTAAAACCTAATAACTTAAAATGACCTCTAAGACTCTAAAAGCACTCATTTCATGCCATTGAAGAGAGAGAAAAAAGAATTGCAAGCACGAGGAGAGAAAAAAAGAATTGGAGCCAAAATCACATGCCATTGAAGAGAAACCACCAGACAAATTGAGCAACAAATATCGATTGAATACCATTTGGGAAGGTTTGTAGAAGCCCTCAATACATCTAAAGGAGCCTATAATGCATTTGGAAGAACCCACTGTTGATTTGAAATAGCCTACCATCAAGTTGAAGCAAATTTGAAAAGGTACTTTTGTATTTAAAGTCTTTTTTTTTATTTTTGTTTTTTTCATTTTAGGTTCATGGAACAAACTCTAGTTATTTTTAATCTTTTTTATGAACAAACCCTAGTTATTTTTCTATTTTTTATATTTTATAGTTGCAAACTCTTAACTGTTTTTACTTTTTTCTGATTTTTTATTTTAACTTAACTAAAACCCCTAAATGTTAAATTGTTGTTACAATGTAGTTCACATTTGTAAATTGTTTTAATGTCAGCCCCAATTAGAAAGAACCCTTGTTGAAAATATGTCATCTTTGAGTCAAAGAAAAGGGAGTTGGGTTGTATACATTGCTAGAAAAAAAATTGTGAGGGAGGCATTAACCAATTGAAATATCATCTCGCACAAATACCACGCTAAGATGTTAAAGCATGCACAATTACACCTCTGAAATTATGTGCAAGGTACAAAGTCAATTTAAGACATTTGATCAACAAAAGGAATTAAAAAAAGAGGCAAAAAGAAAAAATTTCAGCTAGTCATGGAGATTATTTTTCTTCAATTCCTCCATTTCTTGGATCTTTGACAATAGTGGTAGTGGTAGTGGTAGTGGTAGTGTAGTGTCGGGCCTAGAGTTCATGGATCTAAATTTGATTAATATATAGTACCATGCACTATTTTAAATTCCCAACCGTCACTTGAGAGCATGGATTGGAACAAGGAAAAACATGATGCAACAAGGGGTGCTATCGAAAACTTTGGGTTTTATTGTACTTTTCCATTTCATGCTTTCTTTGTAATTGTCTCTTGAAATTTTTTAATTTAGTGGTTTGTATAATTTAAACTCAAAATTTTACAATACTTATTTTGTTTATTCTATTTGTTTTAGGACTGGCAAAATATAGTAGACATCATTACTATTTGTGGGAAAAGGTTCAATGCCCCTAAAGATGAAGAGATAAAAGGCTTCATTTTGACTCAAAAGTTAGCCATTGTAAAGGTTAAAATTGAGGAGCAACGTGACATATGGAGGAACGGTTGCACCATCCTAACCAATGGTTGTATAGATAGAGAGTATAGAAGATTATTGAATTTCCTTGTTTCTTCCTTGGGTGGTTGCACTTCCTAAAATTTATTAATCTAGTGATTAAAATTTCTAATTTTTACTTTACCAATTAATATTAGCATTTCAAATTCCATTGTTTTTTTCTCAAATGGTAAAGTTCTCCTAAAATTGATTAATGCTTCAAGAAACACAAAAAATATTGAATTCATTTGTTAAGTTTTGAAAGAAGTCTTGGCTGAGATGGGTGAGGAGAATGTTGTGTAAATAGTTACAAATAATGCTTATATTAAACTCACCTATCCTTATTCTAAACTCCTTATATTGCTCATTGTCTTAACATCATATTGGAGGATCTTGGAAAAATCCCATAAATTAAAGCATTTGTAGAGCATGGTAAGAAATTTGCAAATACAAATATAAACCATGCTTTGGTCCTCAACCTAATGAAAAAATATACAAACAAAGAGTTGGCTCATCCCAAAATAACCCGTTTACAACAAACTAAATCACGTTGTAATCTTTACTTCAATCAAAGGTTGCTTTCAAATGCATGCTTGTTAGCGAGGAGTAATCTAAATTTTCAAATGCTAAACCAATGCAAGGGCTAACATGTTTGACTATGTTTTCATAAGCACAACTTCTAGGTTCTAAACAAATGATTATAGAGAAAAGTTCATATTTCCATTCAATTTTTGTTCATTTTTATTTATATTCCATTCTATTTGTTTATTTTTGTTCACATTTATTTATGTTAATGTTTAGTAATAATTGTACTTCACAAGAATCCTTAGTTGTTCTCCTTTGAGTTATTGATGGTGAAAAGGCTAAAATGGACTATATATACGAGGGTGTGGATAAGGCCAAGAAGATCATTAGCTTCAATTATGTTGAAGTTGAGGATAAATATTGTCCCATTAGGACATCATTGATCGTTGATGGCCCCATCAACTTGATAGATCCTTACATTCAACTACCTAATTCTTGAATATGACATTCCAATTCTGCCCAATTTTCAAGGCCAATTAGGAAGATTTGAGTGGACTCTACAGAGTAATAGAGAAAATGGTACCTAATCCTAAATTTGAAGCAAAGATAATTTTTGAGATTGAAATCTACAAACTTGCACAAGAGGATCTCTTTGTGTGAAACATATGCAAGGCAACTTGAATGACATTATAGCCAAGTAAAAGTCTATTAAGGGTGTAATTTAAGTTTAAAATTTTACTAAAAAAATCACATTAATGTTGAAACTCAAACTTGAACAATGAGATTGAATTCTTTTTTTCCTCATTTCAAATGCACAGCGAGAAAGGTTTGGTGCTAAAATAACAAATCTTTAGAGAATTGCAATTCATTTCTTAAGCCAACCATGCAACACTTCAAAATGTGCACACAATTGGAATATATTTGAGCACATACACTCCAAAAAACACAAGTTGTTGGTACAAATATTGAATGATCTTGCGTATGTTCATTACAACTTTTGCCTCTTATCTTGAGCACCAACTTATCTCCCATCACTCTAGAGGAGGTTGATCCATAGTCAGCTTGGATCGTCAAGGTTGAGGATCATGTTTTCAACAAAAACTTTGCATGGGTTGATCAAGTAGATCTAGAAGTAGAGGTAGCAACCATGGCAAAGGAGGATAGAACACAAGTGGTGTTGATGATAATGCAGCCGTAAGAGTCTACTTCCAGGCGCACGATTTCCAAGAAGATAATAAAATTGAATGTAGCCTCATGACTATTCAATTTTATATATGCTTGAGAGGAGGCCGACTTTATGTATTTAATTTATGTTCATTTATCATTAACTTTGGGCCGACCTACCTTGCTATTTTGTAATTCTTTATTTATTAAAGGTGGCCGACCTACTTGAAGAGTCACCTCATTTTGTATAAATACAAGGTCATGTTTGTTCATTTGGACATCAAGTTCATTAAGCATAATTCGCATACAAGCAGAAGTTCACACTTGAGCAGCAGCTATTCATCTTGCAGCAGCAGGCCAATTTCAAGGAGAAACATATTCGCATCTAGGAGAGGTGTTAGTATTCATTGTATCAAATTCGGCCTTGTGTTGGGCCTGAGTTGTAAGCAGATCTCTCCTCTTGTTCCTCCATTATATAAGAGAAATATTTGTTGGGTTTTTCTCCCTCAAAAGGAGGATTTTCCCAAGGTATCTTGCTGTGTTTATTGTCTTATGTGTTGCAACTTTCTAAGTGCTTTCAGTTGTATTATCTAATCATTAAAACACTAACAAGTGGACCCCTTGGATATTTGTATCACTAATACACAAGTAATATCATAGCCACATCATCATCAAGATCCTATCTTAGATGCTCGAACAAGACTTGTCATAGAGCTATTGATGTTGGAACGAGTGAGGCAAGCTCCTCTAAGCCATAGTTATACTTTTAGTTTTGATATTTGTTTTGATGCCATTGATTTCATAATTCATGAGTTTTTTATACATTTGACAATATTTATATATTTAAAAATATTTCCTTCAACTAAAATTCACTTTTACACTCATGTGATCGATGTATACTTGTGTATGTGATCAAAGTAACTTATATTTGATTAATTTATTGTATCTCTAAAGCTTTTTATTACAAGTTGCATGATAAAAGTTTTAAATCCTTACAATCTCTATATTTCATGGTTTTCAATTTATAGAATCTTGGTCGAGTCTAAGCATCAACCCCAAGTCCGAGTCAAAAATCAGCTTGTCGAGTCCAAGTCTTGTAACATTACTCTATATGTTGTTATGACTCTCAAGTGTAAAACATCTTCACTATTGTAATTGGATTTTATGCTCTATTGGGAGGATTAACCCCTCGAAGTGGCCATTGCAAAGTGTTGCTCTACTTCAAGGGTTCATTCTTGTCAAGATATATTGATCTATGATTAAGAGTATTTCCACTATTTACGCAAGGTTCTTATCAAGTGGTATATAAGTTCTTTCCAAAGCCATAGTCGGCAACAACAACAACAATGGTTAGTGGCCTACTACAACTACCTACCATTATGCTCTCACCTCACCCTTATGGAATCTTGGTGGCCAAAATGTGATGAAAGTAGTGGAGTACTATTTTTTCCTTACAAAAAGAATTCGAATAAGAAAAGGAAATTATTGCTGATTTTTTTTTAATAGGGGCTGAGATTCTTGCAAAGGGCCATGTGTCTTACATAGGTCTTGGATAAAAGTGATTTTGGATTCCTTGGAAACAGAACTTTGAGAACTTTTTGAAAATTGGTCACATGCCAATAGTGGCATGGTGTGATGGTTAAGTTGTTGTGTTGTTATTCTTGCCATCAAGCTTCAAACCCCATTGGGGTGTAATTGTTGAGAATTTATATTGTGGATGAGGTCCCCCGTTTGTGACCTCACCGGTTCATAGCTCTAGGTCAAAAGCGTTTACCCCTCTTAATAAAAAAAAAATGGTTACATTAAAGATTTGGAGTAATATCAAGGGAGATATGGCAATCTGAAATTGACCTTTTGATTCTGATTTTTGATGAATTTTTAATGCACAACTTCAAAATAAATTTTGGTATCTTACAAACCAGGTGAGAAAATCAAATAGTATTTTTGTATATCAAAGAAAATATTTAAACTACCTTTTACATTATTTTATTTTCAAATCATCGATAAAAAGATGGATCTGTTAAAAGAAAAAAAATTAAAATCCTAGTTCAAATAGAGGTTCTGAAGTTTTATACATATAAATTTTTGGAAGCAAAAAAATGAAGTTGTGGAAGTCATGAATGCAATTAAGGATTATTTTTATAAATTTAAAGGTGCTTTTGATCAATTCTAGTTTCACGTTAAAGAAAAATGGGCATGTGACAAGGAAATAGATACAAGGATAACTGCATAGAATGGTATTAGGATTTCTTTCAATTGGATGAGAGTAGTTTATTTGGGCTTCTTTTCAAAGAATCTCCTATACATGCTGAAGAAAAATATTTTTAGCCTAGGTTTGAGGATTCTCCTATTTTTTATGTGTTCACCAATGGGATGAGGTGGAAGAGGATTATGTTTCAGCGGATAATGATTTCTTTGGTCTTCCATTCAGTATTAAAGATTTTCCAACAATGTTATTTTTATCCTTACAACTAGCATTGGGCATGTACAGTGATGGCAATTTTCATCACGTGTTTACAATGGTCCTCTTGAAGAAGAAGATGCATAGATGAGCTCCAATTTGTCCTCAAGCTTTGGTGACAAAGCTTCCCAAGGGGAAGGGCATGTTGTGTTCCTCAACACACCACATTTTGGTATATAATGTAAATGAGCTTTTTATATTTTGTAAAATGATATGTAATTGAGTATTTAATGTTCCAAGGACAAAATATGTCAAAGGAGATGAAACGTTATGTACCTAGGGGTATGATATTATAATGTATTTGGTAGTATTAAATACAAGTATCTGTGCATATGTTTTGTAAGTTATCCCACTAATTGATTAGAATAGAAATATTTATCCCACATGCATGAGATAATGGTATTTGTCTTTAACAAGACTATATATTGTAATTACTTCCCAAGTGTAAAGCATCAAAAATATTGTAATTGGAGTTTATGCATTGCTCCCTCAAAGTGGCTATTGTATGGGGTTGCCCTATCTCAAAGGTTTATTTTATTCTAAATATATTGGTCCATGATCTGTAGTATTTCCATTGTTTATGCATGGTTCTTATCACTTTTATATCTAATTCTATCCCTTGCCCACAATGATGCTTTATATATTTTAAAAATTTAAGTTAGACTAATGTCATCCCTTCTTTTTCATAGAGGTTGAAGACATCTTAGTTTAATTGCATACAAAGGCTATCACTCTTGAGGAACCGTCAAACAAGTAGAATCCTATTCAGAGGTGGTTATGAGTCAATTTACAACAGAGTTAGTCCTCAAAGCCAGTCTGACATCAAAGGCAAAATCATAGGTAATGTGAAAATTATTTTTTCACCTTAATTCAATTATTGAGAAAATAGAGGAAGAATTGTAGACCCTGATGTCAGTGCTAATTTATGCTCGAAGGTACTTTGCTTTAACTGTAAACTAGTCCTGTCAAATCGACACAATAGTAAATCTCCTGTAAGGATCCATATGATTGAAGTTTAGATGAAGAAAATAAGATGACTAACACTGATCATGAAGAAACAACAGAAATCAAAGAAAACACACATATAGTAGACCTGGATCAGCATCAAATACTTACAATTTTCCTTGCTGCTATGATGGGAATTACCCAATACCAAATCCTAAAAGTAAAGAGAAACTGTAGGGAGAAATTGTGGTAACCCTCATCGATTCCGAATGTTCCCACCGTTCAAAGCTGTGAGGTTCATGAAATCTACATGTCCAAATCTGACATATGCAACATTTCCAAATCTGACTCTAGTCTCCTAGAAATTACTCCTAACTGTAGTTTGCTGATGTATGACTAAAACAAGGTAAACCAGTGGCTAATATGGCAGATACAATGCACCAATGACTGATTTTGTCCCTCTAAAGATGTCACTCAGCTAGGATTAGCAAAAAATGACTGATCCAATGCTAAAAATAAATGATTTTGTTCCTCCAAGGATGGCACTCAGCTAGGGTTGGCTGATCCAATGCTAAAATGACTGATTTTATTCCTCCAAGTGTGGCGCTCAGCTATGGTTAGCAGATCCAATGCTTAAAGTTGACAAAAATCTGAATGTTACTGTAGAAACCCTCAAATATGATATGGCAACAAAACAAAATTATTTGCTTGCAAATCCAAATCAATTATCACTAGACTCCTATATGAAATCTCCAAAAATAAGCAACAAACACTGTAACAAATTGAAGATGTCTCCAAATCCTCAACAAATCAACACAATTGTGATCCCTGAATGGAATCACCCAAAATGGGAAAGAAGGGTTTTCATCGTTCATCCCAAATGTGGAATCCACGATGGTGTTTGTCCTCTCAAACCCTGAACAAACAAGGTTGTTCATCCTTGGATGCCCTGGATTGAACAAACTCCTCAGATCTAAAAATTCAATGCAAAAAGATAACCAAATGAGAAGCCATCTACTCCTTTTATAGATGCCTTTTTTCCAAAAATTGGATCCTAGCATTTGAAAATATTTTTATTTTTTTTGGCCCCAACTTTTTAAAAAATGTTTTTTATAAAGAGTATTTAAAAATTATTTTTTTTTTATTTTTATTTGTTATTATTCATGTTAAAAATACACTTTTTATAATAATATTTTAATAAATTGCCCCATTTAATTAGAAATTATTGGGCCCAACATTAAAATAATTTTATTTTGTTTTAGTCCAGAAAAGGGGTCATGACAGTTTTTAGTTTTTTATTATTAGTGTTAAAAAAACACATTTTATTTTTAAGTGTTGACCAGGAGCAGTTTTTATGAACTGTTTTCTATCGTATGCTAAGAAAAATATATATATTAGGTTGTAAGACCAACTCAACTTTTCTATGTAAATGGGCAGACTCATTTTGGGATGATGGACAAACTTTTTCTTTTTAGGCAGCAGACCACTGACCTAACTTCTTAGTCAATGTGTCTAGGTTCAATGGATTTCAGTTGGCAGGATTCGGCAAGTGATTGTCTCACACCATACAGGAAAAGTAGTTATATAGAGGTCTTAGGCTTCAAAGTGTGTTAGCAAGTAAATCAGTCATTGTGATATTTCTCTAACTTGCCCAATAAGCACCAATAAGAACTTGTAACGGCAGGATAAATCACCATGTTAGTGACAGGTGATTTTTCCCTACATTTGAGAAGGGCACCTGCCTTGTATGCTAAGGGTTTTTGTATTTTATATACTTTTAACAACTAAGCACGAAAAGGAAACAAAAATGGGAAAGGACACCAAGAATTAAATAGAAAATCAGAGTACAATTCCACATACACCATGATCAATCAAATAAAGCTTAACTAATTTGCACTCACACAACCATACTAGGAAAGGTTGAAGAAAGGATTTCATACTAGACACAAGAATAACGTGAAATCACAACAAATGAAGAAGGCATAAAGTCCTACAAACATTTCTTGTTCTTTCTTCAAAAATTGAATACAAAGCCTCAATCTTGTTTCCTATACACTGCTATGCAAAACTACAAAAAATCCCACATAACCCTTTTGATTTTACAATATAAAGTTGAAAATAGATTGCTCACCTTCACCATAACTGCTCTAACTTCTCCTTTTTAAGTTTACAAATATTTGGAATAAAATAGAAAAGTTGAAATGAGCGTGCAATTTAGGCTCACAAAAAATAATTACATCACAAAATTTAAAACAAATGACTTAATAATAAATTATTCAATCTCCGTATAATTTTGAAGAGCATTTGACTATCATGGCATTGTATCAAACAATTCACATGCAAAACCCGTCAGTGTACATCTCCCTGAAGCATTTTCTAAAACAATTGGCATGCCTTCACATTTGTTTGTCTACAAGAGCAGCTGCAAAGATGACGTCCAGTAAAATTCCTCTATCTTTTACACCTTTAATGAATGTTCATATCACTTTCCAAAGCTCCCATTTTGGCGCAGGCAGGGAGGAATATGGCAAAGACTACATAGTGTTTAGTTTTCACAATTAATAGTTCAATTTTCTTTAAGTTTCTAAAGCCTCTATGCTCTGCAAAATGCAGAGATAATGAAGCAATATGCAAATTATAAATTGTATAATTGATTTACAGTCCCGCTTTTCCATAGAACAAACTTTAGGTTTAACGGTAACCTTTATATTGAACCGGAAATGGAACTCCAATTGCAATTTTCAACATTTGCACAATTGCATTGGATTCCCACATCTCCGCTTCTTAAATAAAACTTTAACTTTTTGACCTTTACCTTATGCAGAAAGCATAGATTTGTCCAAAATTTGCAATTTTTCTGGAGTTCCACCAAACAACAAAAGAATTTTTAACT